>BGPR01039541.1:0-14266 GCA_013235015.1 Araneus ventricosus
TTTAAAAGTCAATAGTTTTAAAATGCAGATGAAAGTTATCCCATTTTGGAATAAAATGTATGAAAATTTAAAGATCAATCCATATATTTTTAACATATAGAAAAGTTTATCTGCTTTTGATTTTTTATACCAGTTCAAAGACTTAAAATTGACATTTTGTGATAAGTACTTTTTTTTTTACATTTGCTTCTAAGTCAATTGTTAATCCAAATTAAATTAGAATAAATCCATTAGTGTAAGGAAGTTTTGATTATGAAATGGTTTAATAGTCATTTTCTGGATATGAATAAGCCTTTTTCAATCACACTTTTTCACTGAATTCTAAAGGTAATATAAAATAGCTTTAGAATATTAATTTCTACATTCAATTTTAGGTATCTCTTATGCAAGAAGCGTATCGTAGAATCAAATCTGAAGAGGAGAGAAAAAATGGATTAGTAATTAAATTAGCAGTGTATGGAAGTGCAGAAAATATAACAAATCTTAATCTGGAGTAAGTCTTTATTTCATTATTATAAAACTAGAAAATCACCCATCATTGTACGGCGGGTGCAAATTTCCTCTTCATTCCAGAGATTTCCCGTCATATTTGATGTGTTTAAATAGATATATATGCGAGAGAAATGTTTAATATTGATCAAAAACAAATAAAGTAAACATGTTTTATGACAGTTTGTGATGGAGTTTCAGCTTCAATGTGTCTTCTATAAGCGGCTGCATCTACTGTACAAATCTTGTCCAGCAATTCCTGGCTTTGCCTTGCTAACCACTTTGCTTTCCTTTCCTTTGTCATCCGCCGTCTTTTTGCAATGGGTTCTTCATCGGTATTCATCGCAAAAAATATAATAAACTAATTCATGATTGTAAAGTATTAAATTATAGTTAAAAACAAAATATGTACATAATAATTCAATAATCATGAAATTATCAGCTTGTCAAGCATAAGTTAAAATTTCAAAGGAATTCTTTTTCGAAATTCCAATCAAAACAAAGCACTTCTCTGCTTGTCAAATGTTGCCAATATATATTATCAAATTATATCATCATGATTGCAATAAATAATCAGATGCGTTGCACATGATATACCACTGACGTGATTTACTACTTTCTATTAAAAAATGTAAATTAATTTGAAATATATGATTAATATAATTTAAAATTTCTCGGGAGCTATTGATCATGGCGAGATAAATTTTATATCAATTGATAGCAAATTTTATTTTACTATTTTGGAGCTTTTAAATTTGAAATTAGAATGACAATTACTTTTTTAAATTTAAAATGACTGAAATTTAGGTGCTCTAACAATGAAATAATGCTGTTAATGTCTTGCAGTGCTATGGAACAAATTTTATTGTTGTTGTTGTCATCCTTGAGTGTTACAGGATCAGTGAGAGACATCTAGGTTATTATATTAATAATACTACATATATCTACAGTTAAAATAGGTTTTTACATTGATTGCATTTAAAAATTTATACCTATACAGTTTAAATTCAGTTTTTAGCCACAGAACAAAGAAAGGAAATATTTTGTTATCTGAAATGTAGGCCCTAAAGTGTGCTTCAAAGTATGAAAGGGTTGCAGATTTCAATTTATGTATAAATGATATTATTTAGAATTGTATCTTGATTTTTATCTTTTAACAAAAATTTAAATACCAAACTCTGAACCGAATAGATAAGAAAGCATTAAATGAATACTCTAAGATATACATATTGTATAGCAAATTTTGATTAGCAGAATTTTTGTGGTTTCAAAGATGTTTCTGTATGAAGAATGCAAAATAATTTTGTCTTGATAAATCATGTTTCAGTAAGTAAAATTTTTTGAAATACAGTGGAACTTGGCTAATTCAAAGTTGATGGGACTTAAATAAAAATTCGATTTATCCAAGAATTTAAATTCTGAAAATGGTCACATTGAGAGTAAATGAAAATTTTTAAACTAAAATTGGTAATTAAGATTTTATAATAATTAATGCATGTTTTATAAATAAATATACAGTAATTTTAAAAATGCATGAATTCTAGTTATTATTAACGAATTTTTTAAAAATAATTTCATTAAATAGGTAATTTTAATAAACACTATACAACATTTTGAATACAATTAAAAAATTCTGGTTTTATTTTAAGACTATTCTTAAAGAACTATTTCTGCTTTATGTATTATTATTTAATTCATAAAAATCTTTCTTCTTCCAGTCAAATTGATTCTCAGCTTGACATTTTGGATGCATCTGTTCCATTACAGTGTTTAGTCAAAGATTCTCGGTTAATACTTCCAAATAGATCAAAGGTAAGAATTGATATACATTTGTTCTTGATTATCCACATATTTTGTTTACTTTTTGTTGTTGTTGTAATTTGCATTTACACCTACTGTCTGCCACAAGAACTGTCACCGCCAAATTGTCTAGTTTACGGCGGTCACTATAGAAACAGGTTAACGTAAAAAGAATTCATTTCTAGTAGGTAGAAGTTCATTCAAATATGTTCCGCCACAAGCTGGTGCCAAGAATAAAAAAAGACTTCTATCTCTTCCTTCTATTCGAAATGGATTTTCTCTAGCATAACCAGTTGCTATAGCGACCGCCATAAACTAGACAATTTGGCGACGATAGTTGTCGTGGCGGACAGAACATTGAGAGAACATGAAGACGCATTGTTCTTCATGAGTAGTATAACCATTACATACTCGTGAAGAACAATATTAATATGAACTCTTCATTTTTAAACAATTTTTTTACGTTTGTGCTTCCCCTCCTTGGTTTATAATTTTATGTCTTGATTTGGAATAACAATTTCTGTAAAAAGACAGAACAGTAAATAAATAAAACAATTGAAAATCCTGCCATGTGATACTTATACTTCATCGAGGATCCAAAGCCTTTAAAGGAATTTTGAATACAAGTTGGCTGCTGAAATCTATTGTTGTACAGTGGAAAATAAAATAGATGAATAGTGTATAATTAGTGCTTTAGTCATCATTTAAAGTGTAACTGTTGTTGGGCAAGCAATCAAGCAGAAATCCAAAAGGGAACTGGAGTGAATTGAGTGATGAATGACGTGGGCAGTTCATCAGCATTGATGTATGTTTTAAAAGGAATTGTAACGTTTTTACTGTGTGGTGTCTTTTGTGTTCATGTTTTGCGCTTGTGTCAAATAAACCAAGTATTTTAAATTAGGTGTCTGCTTGAACTGACTCAAAGTGCTAGAGCAGCTGGTAGCTGCCAAGAAACTTTACATAACAACTGTATTTCCATATGTTACACATTACAGAGTTACCTTATCAAATTGACTGTCGGCAATTTTTTAATGTGTTTTTATTTCAATTATTTAATTCTATATTTTATCATTATAAGGGTTAAAATGTGTTTTTTCCCCTACCTTGATTTCTTCCTTTTTTGTAAAAAAAGAAACTTAGTTTTTCTTTTCAGTTTTTAATATATATTCAGTTATTGAAATGCATGTAATTTGTGTTTGTTAAAACAGTAAACTTGTTTGATTTTAGAGCAATTTGCCTGGATTTTATGACCCTTGCCTTGGAGAAGAAAAATTACTTCGAATAGATTATCTGTATAAAAATATAGCTCATTCCATAACTATACCTGATCATGAAATCTTGAGAATACCTAGGATAGGAGAATGATAGATTTTAAAATAAAAGGTAAGTCCTTATTATAAATAGTTAGAATGTATTTGTGTTTAGGTATAAATTTTTATCAGCTGTTCTCTGATGAGATGATTGTGTTTGCTTTAATTTTTTTTGTTACTGATGTTTATCTATTTTATAAAATAGGGTTTTAGATGAAAATATTTAAAATTACAAGACTTATAAAATTGTATCATAATGCTATAAATTTAACATGCTGAGTATTAGTCACAATTTTTTATGGACATCTATTTTAGAGAGCCAGGAGTAGATATTCTCAATTTCGTTAACCTTCTAAGTGTTTGAACCGTATTTTTCCATTCGTCATGTTCATTTCAAAAGTGGATAATTCATGTTTATGTGTATAATTTCTTAAACTACCATGGCTAAAATATTCAAGAATTTGATTAAATGCTATAAAGTTCCACTTATTTATTTAAAATCCAGTTTTAAGATATAAACTATTAGATCAGAATAGCTGCACGCTTAGAGGGTTAAAAAGTAAATATTTTAAATTTATTATGCCATGAACTTAAATTTCTGTTAATTAAAAAAAATTTAATAGCCATAGTTTGAATAAATAAAAGCAAAATCTATTGAGTTTTCTGTTTATATTATTTCATGATGCTTTTGATACACAATTCAGACATGATACATTTCCTCAGAAATGCTGATTTCAGTGTTTTTGGCATTGAATTTTATCATTCTTAATTTTCTTTTATATAATAATTCTACAATATTTTTAATATCTCAAGCGCTTTTTGTATAAATTTATTTTATTGTTTAATTAATCATACTTTTTTACTTTTGGGGGTTTATGTTTCACAATGATTCATTATTTATGAAGTTCAGCTTTTTTGTTACAAGTTTGTGTCATGTCTGACAATTACAATGAGTTGTTAAAAACATGATATTTTGAAAACATTCATAATTGGTTTCAGTATCAAAAATGGGAATTTAAATTTTAAAAAGGGAATTATGAATATAAAAATTGTTAATTATATGTTTAACCCTCCGAGCGGCACAAACGTCTTTTTCCGTTTTTCATTTTCAGTTCAAAAGCAGATAGCTCGTAATTATATGTACATTTTCTTAAACAACTATGGTTAAAGTGTTCTTAAGATTACAAAGATATAATTAAATACAAATATGATTGATTCATTTCCTTTAAAAGCTAAGTTTTCTAATCTGATATCTAAAAGTTCAAAATAATTGGTCGCTCAGAGGGTTAAAGGAATTTTCTTTATCAGTTATATTTTACTTAAGTTAAAAATTCATTTATATAAAAAGGATCAATGATTTTGTTGAACCATTAAGACTTTCAGAATCAGTCTAATAAATAGAATTTAAATTATAACAAATCAAATCATTTTGTTATTAGTGTCACAGTTGTTGTCACTGTATCAGTTTGTATGCTATAACTGTTGAATAAATTTTTATTTGGTTTTTCTTTGTTTTTTTCAGGTTATTTTCGATAGAAATATTTATTAAGCATCTTCATAGCATGATCGAAATCATTGGAAGCATAACAGTTTTTTTGAAGTGTTCACAGATCTGCGTCACGTGCAACTGTAGTTTATTATAAATATTTCTTTTGTTGTTTTGTAACGTAAATACACTTTATTTTGAAGTGATGTCGTTTTCTGTCTCATTTTTTTATTATGATTAAAAAAATAACTTCAGACAAGGCTGCCAAATTGGCAATTGTTCCAATGAATGTCACTATCCCTGTAGGGGATTTAAGAAAACACATTAGAATGCTTCTTTAAAAGAAATGGCACGGGGTAGAGATAGAACAGGGATATCAGGGAAATTCGTAAAAATATCTAAAATTTTTGTCATATTAAATAACTGGTAAAAGTGTTTTTAATAACGTATATTGTACACATACAGTGATTCTGAGTAGGGAGAAGGCCAGGTAACTCATATAATTAGTAGCCGTAAATCAGGGAAATGTTGCAAGTTTAGTCAGGGAAAAATCGGGGATTTTCACAGTTTCTGTAGCCACCCTGTGGCAGGAGCAGTGGGATTTGAAGACAGCAAACTTTATGCTGTAAAACCTATTGTACGACTCTGATCCTCTCTTATGAACAGGAACGCAGATAGCCTTTTAATTCGTTTGCATATAGGGTACACTAGATTTGCCCGCCTCCACTTGTTGCTGGGGGGAACCAGCACCAATGTGCCCATGATGTAACTGTCATATGAATGTTCACCATATGTTGTCAAAATACCCAATGTTTAAAGTCCAGCATGTGCAGTCTTTCAAAATGCCTACCATTTCCTTATTTAATTAACTTGGTTAGCACCTATGTTAATTTTTTTACAGTTTTAAGGTCCATAAAGTTTTATTCACTGTTATAAATTATGGTTTTATTTTAATGAGTATTTTTAATGTAGTTCTACGTTCCTCCCATTGGGGTCTCGGGAAGGAATTTGATTCACATGTCAAAACGCCACAAAAAACGTTGTATGGGAGATCCTCTATATCTCGGTAACTACATATGTTAAAAACATAACTAATGTCTTATTTTATAGATAAAGGGTAACAACAGAAGTTACAAAATGAATTGAAGATCGGAATTGTAGTTCAGCGACTACGGAGTCACAAAGTTGGGCAAAAATATGCATGAATTGGCGATGCGATCCTCTATATCTCGGTAACTACATATGCTAGAAACATAACTAATGTCTTATTTTAGAGATAAAGGGTAGAAACTTCGAGAAACAAAAGAGTCACTCGAGTAAAGTAGTCCTACGGCTTTAACATCGGCGGCTGTTTGAAAAAGACAGCCTCCCATCATTTTTTTACAGCTGTCTTTCCACCACTATCTTGGTTTCCTTTTACACTGATACTATCTTCACTTTTATTTGATGCAGCATAGTCAAATTAATGGCTGTTGCACCACAGAACACATAAAAAAGTAATCGCATTGTTTTCACTATTAAATTTTGACTTCCAGTATTGTCTGCAAAGATCTGGTGATGGCCAAGTGATGCTAAGAAGCAAGATCACTTCTAATGTAAGCAACTCATTTGGTTGGCATATTTCGGTAACCATATAGGTTGCAAATGCCACCATTTTGACAATGTGATCATGCTAGAAAGCAGATTTCAACTTTTTGAATTATGCATTATTTTGCAAAGTTAAGTAACTTCATTATAAAGTCACCTTGAGCAATTTTTTAGAATCTGTAAAATGATTTTCTTTAATGGAAAAGTTATAAAAGCTGTTAAAAATTATAGATTTTTAAATTTTTATTTCTTCGAATTCAGAAATAGCATAAAATACACTGAAGAGCCAAAACATTATGACCACCTACTCAATAACGCATTGTGCCTCCTTTGGCCTTCAAAACAGCTGCAACTCGCCTGGGCATAGATGCCACAAGTTTTTGGTACATGACTGGAGACAGGTTGTACTAAATGTCTAAGCAGCGGTCACTCAAAGTCGAGATATTCGGACATGGTGGTGTTTGAGCTCTGAGCTGCCGCTCCATGACATCCCAAATGTGCTCCATTGGATTAAGATACAGTGAGTTAGATGGCCAGGACATTAAGTGGAATTCATCAGTATGCTCCTCGAACCACTCCAACACAATCCGAGCCTTATGACATGGGGCATTGTCCTGCTGGAAGATTCCATTTCCAGTTGGGAAGACAAACGTCATGTAAGGGTGCAACTGATCCGCATTGATATTCAGATAGTTCGCAGCTTTCATGGTCTGTTCTACCACAACTACGGGTCCCAGAGCCGCCCATGAGAACGTCCCCCAAAGCATAATACCGCCACCACCAGCCTGTGTATAACCTGCTGTACAAGAGGGGAGCAACTGTTCGCCTGGCAGACGGCATACCCTGACATGACCATCGACATGATGAATGAGAAATCGGGATTAATCCGACCAGGCAATTCTCTTACACTCATCCATTGTCCAGTCTCGATGTTCCCGGGCCCACTGTAGGTGTAGTTGACGATGACGCTTGGTCAACAGAGGCACACGAGTGGGACATCTGCTGCACAGTCCCATATTCAACAGTGTCCGCTGAACTGTGTGTTCCGAAACACTTGCGCTTGGATCTGCATTGTATTGGGCTGTCAGCTGAGCCACTGTTTGGCGCCGGTTTTGCTTTACCAAGCGGGACAGTCTCCGACGTCCTTTTTCTTTGATGACGCGTGGACGACCAACACCTTGGCGTCTACTGCTGGTGTCACTGTCATTTATCCACTTTTCATGAATACTAACAACGGCAGATCGTGATCAACCTATCAGTCGTGCAGTTTCGGTGATACTCGTTCCGAGTCTTCGGGCCATTATGATCTGCCCTCTATCCATTTCGCTTAGATCAGCAGCCTTTCCCATCACTCGCGGAAGTAAGTGCAAGAATGATTATTTACCATCTCCAGCAGCAGTTAAATACCATTCTCACTTAACCACGTGCCCTCCACGGCATTCAGACGAGTTCATTGAAAAATGTGGGGATGGTCATAATGTTTTGGCTCGTCAGTGTAGTTTCTCAGCTTTAAAAAAAATTTCTTTCACATTGCAGCATAATACTAATAATTATTATAAAAAAACATTTTGAAAATCTTGAAAGTATAATAATGCTAAATATTTCTTACTAGAAGATTTGTGCCCGTCTAAGATGGGCTTTTAGCTTGCCAACAGTATCTCGGATCTGATTGTCACAAATTTACTAACGAAACTTGGTGAAGAAAATCTCATGCAGAGTGCTTTAGAAAGAAAAAAAAAGCATGGAAAACAGAAATGATGAATTAATTGACACTAACTTGCGTTTTGCAAAATATTTAAAATATTCAGTTCCAAAATTTAGAACGAAAAAGAAAGAACCTTTTTAACAAAAACGAAAGTAAAGATCTCCGAGAAGTGGAAAAATGAATTAATTCTAATTACGAAAAAGAAAGTAAAGTCGAAAAATAAATTAATTCTAATTAATTAAATATTTGCGGTTTGAATTCTGTTTAATGTCCTTTGGCTTTGTCTCTCCTTCCATAGTGCAAATCTCTCTCTTGCTAACCTTCATTTCCTTGCAGTGGAATCTTCTCTATTCATATTGTTTACCAACACTCTTTCAAAGATAAGGGAAATTCATATTGTTTACCAACACTCTTTCAAAGATAAGGGAAATTACTCTCGCTCCTTTTCTCCGAATTAAAGCCTCTTCCTTGCTCCCCACGCTGCGGGTGTGGCATCTGGTCCGGTGGGTCGTAGCCACGCCCACATTCCTAAGACGTTAGAGGCCGTGTCACCGCGTTTATATTATAGAATTTTTAAACTTTTTCGAAGGCATAATATTAAATAGATATTAAAACTAAAAAAGGAAACGTTTTACGTGATTGACTAATACTTAACAAATATTTTAACATAAAAATATTTTTTGACAATTGCATTTTTTTAAAACATTTACAATTTGTCCTTCGCAAAAAAGTTACGCGAATTTGGACTGTGCAAATTTTCTTCAACTCCAGATGACATCATACTTAGTTTGTGAATACATAAGAACAATCGCTGCTCCAAGCAATTAGTTATCATTGCTTCAATTAGGTGTGATCGTACTATAATGTGAAAATTTTGGTTTGTTGACGCGACACGATCATGCATTGCTTGTTAAAATTATTTACCCGAAAAGTGAAAATGCTTCTGCTGCAATACGAGAATATCAAAGGGTTAAAGGCTTTAGGAAAGGTCCAATGGCAATCGCAGGTTTGCAAAAAATGATTTAACTTTTTGAAAAGTTTGGAGTTTTGAAGTGTTACTGGACACATGCAGTACGCTATAGACTAATACCGAAGCTGTTGCTACTCCATGCATAATTCAACAGTTGGAACAAACAGTGCTCGGTTGCTATTTAGGATATTGGACATGCAGTATACTAAAATATGAAAAATCATTCGTCGATTATGAAGTCTTATCTTTGCAAATTCACTCATTCTCAAGAATTGTTTGACGGAAATACAGAAGCTCGCTTGGACTTTACTTTAATGCTTGTAGCTCGCTTGGACTTATCTTTACAAATTCACTCATTGTCAAGAATTGTTTGACGGAAATACGGAAGCTCGCTTGGACTTTACTTTAATGCTTGTAGCTCGCTTCAACTATCTTTACAAATTCACTCATTCTCAAGAATTTTTTGACGGAAATACGGAAGCTCGCTTGGACTTCGCTTTAATGTTTGTAGCTTGCTTGGAAGTCGATTCGTCCTGGTCTTTTAACATCTTATAGAGTGATAAAGCTCATTTTCATCTCAATAGTACTGTTATTGGTGGTATGGTACAGAATTACCGTATTTGGGCGTCCGAAATTAACTGCGAGATTTAGAGATTGTTTTGCATTTTCCAAAAGTGACAGTAACTAAGATGTAGGTTTATCTCGTCATTCATAGTGGGTTCGTATTTTTTCAAGAAGAGGTATACAGACATCATACGCCATTGCTGACAGATATTGAACAATGAAGCGAAATTTCCTTATTCCTAATGTCCAGCGATGTAGATGCCTACTGTCTACCGCCTTAATGCAGAACGGAACATCTCCTAATATTGGATTGTATCTGCAGAATATCTCTTTTTTTTTTTTAATTTGCATCCGTCATTTTTAATGTAAAGTTAAATACATTAAGTTAAGGGATCATCCACAAATGATGTCATGCTTGGAGGGGAGGAGGCTCGTGAAATTGTGACAAAGGGGAGGGAGAGAATAATAATAAGTGTGACATCACACATTTTGGTTTAAATAAAAACATTTAAAATCAGCAGATTAAATTTTGAAATTACCAGAATTTGAGGGTATTTTTTAATCGGGGCTAAATCAACTTTCATGTGATTTTTTTCACTTATATTCCTTTCTTTTCGAAAAAGGCATTCGGAATATCTTCTGAGAATATGGTAGCAACAGAAATTCTTCACAATTAGAAGAAAACATCCCTCTGCTCACAAATGTCATTAAAACACATAGTTAATTAAACTTTAAAGTTTAAAAATAAAATTTGAAATATGATCTATAACGTAATGCTTTGTTTCTGAACTGCAAGTATATGTTTATGTAATATAGCGTGACATGTGACAAGGGGGGAAGGGGGTATGGTGAAGTGTGACACTTAGTGACAAACGGGGGAGGGGAGTCAAAAATATTGAAAAAAAAAGTGTGACATCATTTATGGACAGCCCCTAATCAGTTAAGCTTAATTAAATTTAAAGGGAAAAAACGTGTTTTTTAAAATTTTCTTTCGAAAATTAGCATTTTTTAAAAAAAGAATGAAGATGCATAGTTTTAATGATATTAATCATTTGATGAGCGATATTGACTTGCCTCAATCTGCCTTGTAATTTTCTCGCCCTTTAATTTTTTTCGTATTAAAATTTAAATTTTACACATGGGTCTGAAGACCTGTTTGCATTAGTTAAATTTTTACTTGATGTGATTGGTTATGTTTGTCATCCAATTTTAAAATATATAAAGGCGAACGAATCTCGTAAATTTGAGCTACGTATGATAAGGAAGACGTGATTTGGCACTCACTATCCAAAATTTTATCATCCATGACGACATTTTACCGTCATCCAGACTTAATGTGTATCAGACCTGCATATGGAAAGACTATACAATAAATTATAGTTGTTATGATCGTGGTCGTTCAAAAATTGTCATTCTGATGCATTTTTACTTTCTTGTATACGGAGTATACAAAGAGAAGGTATTGTAATCGTCAAAAAATTCGAATTCAAGATTTTGACGAATCTCCACGTTTTAGACCTCCTTGAGTCCGAAAAACACAATTTTAGAATTATGTCTGTCTGTGAACATGATAATTCGAAAACTATCTGAGCTACGGGGATGAAATTTGGCATGTGATCTTTACGCATAATTTGTAGGTTTTTCTCAAATTTGGACAAAATCCGTCTAGGAGAAGTCTGTCTGTCCGCGGTCATGTGAACACTATAACTCAAAAACTTGAATAGCTATACGGATAAAATTTGGTTCACAGTTTTATCATCATGAATGTAGGTCCGTACCAAAGTTTGGACCAAATCCGTCGAAGGGTTGATGGTCTGTCGGACTGTATAATCGCATATTTGTAAAAATTATATCTCCTGAACCCTTTGGCTTAGATAAATAAAAATTGGTACGACGGTTGCTGATGTTAATTATAGATCTGTGCCCAAATTTCATTTCAATCGGTTAAAAAAAGGCGTTCAAATTGCATGTTCAATTTTTTTAATCCGATTCTCCATGCGCATGCGTACTGGTAGCAATCTCTGTGTACGCGGAAGGATTATGTCACTTTGTCCTAGAGCCGGCAAGAGTGAAATCGGTACGCATCTCTTTGAATTTGATTCTTTAGCTAAATATTTTACAATCGCTATAATCTACAATGAAAAACCTTCTGATAGTCATTGCATTCTGGGTTACAGAAGGTTCTAATTTTTTTTATCCGAAAGGGGGTAGGGGAAATAATAAATTTTTGAGAAATATGCGAGAAAGTTTAGGGGAGGCCACTCCCGCTGGTTTTAAACCAGATTTTCGAATTAACGGAGATCTGCATTTATTCATTCGTTGCTACCGTTGCTGAAATCCCCCGCGGCAAAGTCGCGGTGGCAATGTCGCAGGACACTAAAGGTTTCCTGCAGAAAGGTTTTCACTTTGGAAACAAATTATATTTTGGGGAGAATTCAATTCACGAAAAAGTTCTGAGATTGTTCTGCAGTACTAGTTTCATTTTCTGTAGTTCTGCAGTAAGTTTCATTTTCTGTAGTTCTGCAGTAAGTTTCATTTTTTGTAGAGGATGAATCGCTTTCAAACATTCTGAATAAGACAAGAGAGAACTGCAATTGTCTTATACTGATTTTGTTCAGCTAAATATTTTACTTTATGAATTACTCCTGGATTTGTACGGAACATTCCTGCAGAAAGATTTTGGCAGTAATGAAGTTTGTCGCAGAAAGCATACTAATTTTCTGCCACAGGGCTGAAATCCATTGGCTTTATATTTGACTCGTGGTGCCATCTAACGAAAAAAATATTTTACATATTTTTCCTTGTTAAACAGTTCCCGATAGAAATATGTCCAACATCAGTTCGGGGCTTAAGTGACCTGGTGATAGAATCTCGGTTGAGGGACAGTGGGTTCGATCCCGATTCCCTCGAAAGACGTAAGCTCTTTCGTCCCTGATGGTACGAATGGTATGATCTACAATGCAAAATGCATGAAACATGAAACGAATATCGTTTAGAAAGGAAAGGGTTAAACGCAGTGGCGGCTCGTCAGCTAAGAGACAGGCTGTGCTGCAAAAGTTGTGTAGACCTAAATTATAGTTAATTTTGCCGAATTATTTTGGTGTATGATCTACAATGCAAAATGCATGAAACGAATATCGTTTAGAAAGGAAAGGGTTAAACGCAGTGGCGGCTCGTCAGCTAAGAAACAGGCAGTGCTGCAAAAGTTGTGTAGACCTAAGTTGTAGTTAATTTTGCGCGGATTATTTTGGTATGTAATGATGATATACTAAAAATTGATAGTTTTTGACTTGTAAGCAAAAAAACTGGGGGAAAAAATTTTTTCCATGTTTTTTGGCTGCAACTAAAATTCCCACAAAAATTATGGTGGTAAACCTCAGAATCGTAATCAGCACGCGAAAAAACATAAAGAAGCAAAAAATTACAACTCCCCCAGAATTGGGATTTAAAAAAAATGCTAGGCCGCGGTGGCCTAGTGGTAAGGTCTCGACCTCGGGACCGGAGGGTCGCACGTTCGAAACCCGATTCCCGATCCGCCGTGTATGGGGCCCGTTGCACGCTAAGTCATACGTAGTAGCCAAACAGCCTTCCATTGTTGTGGCGCGGAAGTTTGGAGAGGAGGGTGCCAGCTCAGGTGTCATCCTCGTCATCTGACCGCGGTTCAAAATTACGAGGTCCGTTCCTAAATAGCTCTCGCGTTGCTTCAAAACGGGACGTTAATCTAACCTAAGCTAACCTAAAAAAAACTACTTAACGACTGAACTACTGAGAAAAAGCGAAAGAAAGCCAAATGAGGAAGTCGCGCCAATCGTGAGCTGGGAAAAATGCAGCTCAAAGGAATGCAATTTTAAGCAGAGAAAGGGTTGCTTTTCTTTACTTTTTGCCCATTCTTTCCCTTTTTTCGCAGCATTTTCAATGTTTGTTTGGTTTTTTTTTTTCAAAAAAGTGGCTATCCTCGTCTGAAAAATCCCTTTTTTTTTTCAGTATCAACTTGGTTGAATTCTCGATCGATTTCTGAAATTATTTGTAGCTTTTCTTCAAAAACCAGTGTGATTCAATACACATAAAAAACGAACTATAAGGAACAATTGGATGGTCCGAAGTATTAAAAAGTGAATAAACAAATTTTGTGCCCACCAGGATTCAGAGGCAACAAACATCTGTGCACATTCCAATTGCTAGATCTCCCCCCCTCCTGAAACAATAGGCTCCAGTGTTTAGCCGTCGCTCCCGATTGTCCTGTGATCTTACATTCTTGACATTATGGTACCGTTTCCCAAGAAAAAAATAATCGGGATTGTACTGTACCAACTCTCTAAGGGGCCGTTCAAATATTACGTAAGCACCCAAGGGGG
>BGPR01039542.1:0-14265 GCA_013235015.1 Araneus ventricosus
GATAAAATACCACAGAAGATATCAGGAAGGCGAATGGAAGAAACTGTTTGGATATTGACTGATTCATAAAGTTCTTGTTCTATTCAAAGCATCGTGATAGACGTAGCAACATACTCTCTAGTAAATCTAAAGGTCATATAATAAATTTTAAGGGGATACTGTCTTAAAAAATCTTTACATCTATGATGTAAAATCTCATAAAAATTGCAGGAGAATTTCTGAATGAAATGCCTTGAAATTCTGATCTAATACCTGATGAGTTTCATATTCTAGTTGAAAAATGACGAAGAAAATATTTTTGCTTATTTTCCCGTTCTATAAAGGCTTTAATAGCACAGTTTAATCATATGTTGAGAGTGGAAAGAAATGAGTTCTTCTATTCTTAAACAAATTCTTGCCTCATCAAACTTGCAATCAACATAAATATTTGTCGCATAGAATTAATATTACGGCTGTTCATCAGAAATCAAACATCACAAAATATACAGGTTCTACTTTAAATTTTCTAACAATTCATTATTTGACCGATTCACGGTAATAAATTTGGTATTTTCGGAAGCAATGCCTTCAAATAACAATTATCATTTAAAAATTACAGTTAAAAATATATAATTATATAATGTTAATCGGGAAGATTTTCAGACATTATCTTTTAACTAAAATATTAATTAATTTACTAAATTTTAAAGATATCTAGTGATAGGAAAGAACAAAAGAATATGTATGTTATATTTTTATTTAAACTTTCTGCTGATCTTCTTTACACAGATATTGCTGTATGTTAGAAAATAATGATGAAAGCATTATTTCTTATGTTCAGGAATTCTTATTGGTGCGTTTCTTCCAATTAATATTCTGAAATAAATTTTGAAATATTTATGTTTATTTTTAACATAGTTTTCAGAATTCATTTTCTGCATTTCATCGCCTAGTTTTAACATTCGTTTCTGTAACGGTATCATATTTTTCATGTATATATAATTAATTTATTTGAACGAGTTTTAAAGAACACCCCACTATTAAATTTTTTGGGAAAGATTATTTATTAATTATTATTAATTATTAATTATTTAGAAAGAAAAGCATTTTTAAAGGAAGTTAACATCAGGATAAAAATTAAATTTTATATAGATTGCTTTACAACGAATACAGGATAATTTTCTCTTAAAATTGGCTTACTTTTGTCAGTAGAAACTTTGTCAGTAACTTTTGTATTGACTTTCATATCGATGTCACGCTTCGATGAAGGCAAAGAAAATTTAGCTGCACTTTTTAATACTGCAGTACTTTAACATTAACACGACACTCCAAAAAATTTTCTCAGTACATATCAGCAAATATTTCTTTTATTCCTAATTCAATATAATTAATAAGCATATCAAGTATTTGAAATAAAATTTCTTTATTTGTTCTTCTGTTAACAAAATTTATTTGCTTTTCAATAAATGCAATACTTACGATGAAAAGTTTTAGTTCGAAAGAAACGGCTTTCTTCAAAATTTTTGATATATTCTTACTTCTAAAATAAATGCGAAGCCCAATTTTTACATACAGCTGAGCTTTCGTTTAAAAATCTCTTGCAAATTCTCAAGTAATTCCTTGCGAGAGAATGATTAGAAACTTTCTCTTGAATATATCTGAGTATTAATAAAGATAAAATTTTTATTGATGAACTGATTTTTCAATTGTATTACTCTAAAATTATTTCGTTTTTCTCTCTCGTAAGGAAATAATCTCGTTATGCTGTCTTAGAATGCAGTAGTAGTATTTTTAGAACAAAATTCCAGACAAGTAATTTTGAAGCGATGATAATAAAAATGTTTAATTCTGATCCTTACTTTCCGAACTTCAATTACTAGAAACTGTTTGGACAAAAGTTTTGACTGAAGGCAATGGATTTATAATTAAAATTTGGCTCATATATTGATTCTGAAAATAAAAGAATTATAGAACATTTTATCTTCTGATGTAATGTAAGAAAAATAATATGACTGCCTTTATAATTTCATAACTTTAGAATAAAAATGTCATTAATGGAACTTAGTTTTAAGATTAATCGTAAAATTATTATGAAATGTATCGATATTAAGTACAGTTACGTAAAATTTCTTAAACATTCTCTTATGCTTTAATAATTGGATTTCTTTCTTTTGCCTTTTTAAATTTTCTTAATGGAAAGGAGGGAAATGTGTATATTAATTTTATAAGCTTCGTTTCATATAAATTTTAACAGTTTGGTAACTGTTAAAGAGCAGAGGCATTTTCATTATAATTTGTACAGATAATGAAATACTTTTTAATTGTTGTGAATAATAAATTCATGGATTTTTGTACGAGAATAATCCAATGTTCGTGATGTTTTTATACCATACTACACAACAAAGGAATGCATAAATAAGAATCATTGGAAAATTATGATAAACATTATAGAGCTGACGGTTATAAGCATTTTATAATATGAAGAAAATCACCAATTAATCTCTTGGAGAGAAAGGAGGTTACTAGAGCAAACATCGGACTATATGGCAACTAGAAAACGCAGATGACGAAATTTCGGGATGTTGATTGCAACTAGAAAGATGTAAGGACAAGTTAAAATAATTGATATCGACCTGACTAAGGATGTGATTAAATATCAACAGATGAATAAAATCCAGTTGTAATGCAGCAGCGGAAAATATAACTACCAAATAAAAAATATAAACTGTATCCAAATTTCAATCGACGAAGAATGCCATAATCTATTGGAAACATTGAATATCTCTGTATTGCTGATAAATTTCATTCATGAAGAAGTTTCATATAAATGTAGATTATTATTTCCAGAGGCTGTTATTGTTATTGCATGAAAATATTTGGATGGAATCAGAGTGGAACATGGTATGAATAACACTCATTAAATTTCATAGACGCATCGCGGTGATAATTTACAGTGGTGATCAATTCAGGAGCATGGTATTAGGGAGAAAAAGGTGATTTCTGTACCAAATTTGGGCTTCATGCCTTTTGTTTGCAATGACGTTAATAAAATAGAAAGTTCCATCTAATTTCTACTATAGAAGAGGGTTTTTTCGTTAAACAACATAATGAAAACAAGGGACTGCATACAACTATTTTAAAAGCAATCGATCGGTAAAATTCAAGGACGATAATATGTATCTACCTGATCTCGATTCAGAATGCATCTCCTAGGTTTTATATGGATTTTATGTGATAACTGGTAGATTTAACCATCAGATATTTTACCGATTGAAAATTTTGGAACACGTTTGAATTACAAAATACTTTTCAATTACCCTCAAGGTCGTAACGAAGACGAGTTCCACTTGAAATTCAATGCCTCTCACATTACTCAAAGAAGAAATTCATATAATTTTAGCTTCATGCCACGTTGGGTTAAACAAATCATCGAGAGGCCAGCTGAACAGCATGTTTTTAATATAAGTTACATATCTTGTTGTTTTACAGACATTTTGTTGTTTTTTTATATTAATCTGGCTGATGAAACGAGATAAATTAAATACCCATTTTATGTCAAAAAATTCAAAAAAAAATTTTTTTTAATTTATTCTATCTACGATGTAAACAGCAAAACTCTTTATGGTACTCTTCATTCTTCATTTCTTAAACTGTAGAATCTGAGTTATCTGACCTGAACTGAGATTCCAATGGCGGGTATGTAAAACTGTCAAGTAACAGGCTAAGTAAAAGAGGAAACACCTTTGCGTTAAATGCCCTGCAACATGCTTAAACTCAATATATTTCACGATATACTGTATTTCAAGATAAGGCAAGAAGTTATATAATCGGAGAAACTGATCATGTAAACCTATCTTAACGTTCCAGCGGGCATGCGTATGCGAAAGATACTTATATCCTGCATAGTATTACATATTTATATAGTGTTGTTTTACAAAAATAAATGCAACTTTTTTTATGTAATCTGCATTTATTGGCTTCATATTAAACAAAGGTTATATAAATTAAAATTGCAATAAAACAACGTTATAAGTATGTTATACGATACACAATAAAAGTATATCCTGCAAACACGCGCTCTCTGAAAGGTTAATACAAAAGTAAAACCATATTAATCAGAATTTATAATTAACTTTATTTAACAAATTTCGAGGCATATCGTTATTTTATAACTGCCATATCATTGCGTCTTATGAAAAGTATCTCGTATTGGTCGCTTCCTCTTAATGTTGATACATTTCAAGGTTGCTTTCCTAGAATTTAATCTGGACATATAAGTCATTTTAATAATACTGACCTCACGTGGATGATCTTCAAGTTCATCCATTGAGAGAAAAAAATCTTTTCATTTCAGCAGCTATAATAAAGCAGTAGTATAGAAAATTCCAAATGAAAATCTGACGGATTAAAACACAAAGACATGCACAAGAAATTAACAAAGACTTTTTAAAGACTTTCAACAGCCAGATGTCTAATTGGCTTGGAATCTCCCTCAGCACTAAACACACGGTCTCTCGGGTTTCACGAGGGCTCTTGACTTTGACGCCCTACAACTAACGTGAATAAACCCAATCTGATTATAATAAAGATTAGACTGTACCTTAGTTCTCAATTAATTAAATATTGAGTTAAGAATTTTAATTATTTCAGAACTGAGGTCGGTTAAAACGAATTATTGAATAATTTAGTGTTGACAATAAGATAATACTCTAATCATATCAGCAAAAAAAATTCTCTGAATTTAATTTTGAAAAATGATATATAAAAGAATCTTAAAATAAGGTCGTCCAAAGGTAGAATTTTTTAATGTTTATATTTTAAATTTGTGTTTCTCAGTTTATAAATATTTCTTTCTATTTTACTTTAAAAATGAACAGAAAAAAATCTTTTTTATTGCAGCAATGAAATAAGCAATGGACTATCAGGTAATACAAACAAACAACGTCACAGAAATGGTCACAGGTATGTATGAGAGTGAAAATATTCACTCTCACACATGAGATATTTCTTAAGATGCAATTCATGTAACAAAGTATACTTTTAACACCGTAACCATAATTATTTCTTAAGAAACAAAAGAAGGAACTAAACTTTAAAATGAAAACACGAAACATTAATTTATATAAGTGAAATATTTCTTAAAGTATAATTTATTTAAGAAAGGACATTTTAAACAACATAACCAAAAATATACAATTACAAAAGCGAAATGTGTCTTAAGATACAAATTAGTTAAGGAAATATACATTAAACACCATCAAAGGAGAAAGAATTCAATTTCGGGCTCGTTTTGAAAATTACTAAGATTAGAAGCAAAAATGAAATTTTATATCCCTCAAGAAATCATTGCAGTCAAAATCCTTACTTTGCTGGATTTAGATAGGAACAAATAAGAACTTTGAGAATAATGGAGATATAAAAGGAAAGAACATCTCTGAAGAAAAGAATCTATCAATCAAATAAATTGCCGGAAGATGCAGTGAAATCTAATTTAAAATCTCATATATATATCCAAATAAATGTTTTACCTACAGCCTTTTTATTCAAAAAAGAATACTTTTTTCGAAGTAATTTTATTAATTTTCAATCTTAGATTTTCGATGCGAAAATAAATTCAATTGCAACTAATTGCTTTTGTGTAAAAATAAAATTCATTTATTATTTGCAGTAAACTCGATATTAACTGAAAAAACACAATCGTCTTGTTTAATTAAGGATGATTTAAAATCTTACACGAAATCCATGATAATATCAATAAGAATGTTTCGTCATAATTTAGTTATTTTGTGGGGAAATGGTATTTGCCATCGTTTACTTTAATATTAATCCATGCTTTACCATTGTTACAGTTCTGACGGGTTCGTAGATTGAATGGACTTTAATCAAAACGGAACAGTCAGAAATCTATTTACGGCCGTGACTTACAATCATTTACAGTTGATAAGCAAAACAATCCAATATTCAATGAGCTACTAGAGTTCAAACTAGCTCGCT
The DNA here is from genome assembly GCA_013235015.1 of Araneus ventricosus. Taxonomy (NCBI): domain Eukaryota; kingdom Metazoa; phylum Arthropoda; class Arachnida; order Araneae; family Araneidae; genus Araneus; species Araneus ventricosus. The sequence goes on from BGPR01039542.1 coordinate 5,974, forward strand.
CACAGAACACAGGAAAAACTCAAAACACTATACCACAAATTGACTTAGATTCTCGTCCAAATTCAGCAAACTCATCGCCACCAGAACACCGATGATCCCGTGTCACACTGTCAATTAAAGCACAACAGCAACTAACTTAACGGCGGAAATAACGCAATTGCAGCGAGCCTTTTATAAACTCTCGGGATACTCAAGAATCTTTCAGAAATTAGTAGAAATTTCGTGACTCTAAGTCGCCAAAAATCTCGTTGCCAAAATACATTCAGTTTAGAGAATTCGTGACACCATATTTGTCTGGTGCTTTTACTAATTTATTCTTGCATAAAAAATATATTTGACAAACTTCTTTCTTTCAATATTGAGAAGCCTCAAACACTGTGCAACCAAATGTGACAACGGACATCCTAGAAGCCCTAACATCCATGCAAAATTTCCAGTTTCGTTCAGCCTGATTTATTGAGTGCCCGAAGGGCGTTCTTTGTTAGAGTGGCTCATCCAGTTGGGTTTGAGGGCAAGGAGATTTCTTAGAACATTTATTTCAGTCGAACCCATTTCCTTGAATTAAAATCCCCCTAATAGCCATCAGTTAAGCATAGTGATATTTTGCACCATATTCCATTAAGAATGCAAGCTGTCGCTGCGACTTCTCGGAGGATTAAGAAATTTCTTTTATCTTTGAATGAAGAACTCAGGCATTCAGGACAAGAGTCTTAGAAATCTGAGGCTTCGTCCTACTTCTCTAAATGAAAATATAACTCCTATTAAAGTAAATATTTAAATCAGGCATCAAAAATATGTGTGTAAAATACATTAACAATCATTTGATCTAAATTAAAGTTCATGTACCAAATTTGTTTATCAATATTAGAAAATAATCAAATGAATTTATCGCTATTTGAATTCTACAGGGTTTTTTTTCTGTATCGATTCAAAGACTTTTCCAATTTTTTCTTTTAGCAATTTAACCATAGAACCATTTTAAAAACAATATGAATATTAGATTTCCAAATTTGATTATATTTTGAAATTGGTGCAACGAACAGTTGTTCCTTTTTTTTGTTTCATTAGTCAAATACTTCCGAAATGAAATTCCAACAAAATAAAAAATATATTAGTTATTTCATTAAAAAAAAGCTTGAATCTATTGATAAGACCTGTTTATAAAACAATGACTGTATTTTATCGGTGTAGGAAAAAGCAAATATTAATAACCTTTTAGAAATGTGATTATTAAAATTGATAAATAAATGTTCGCGACTGTTTATGCATTACCGTAAAACAGGGTAACTTTGCACCGTAATTTATGACTTCAGATGGAATTTCACGATTAGTTAGTTCCATGCATTTCTCTAAAACAAAGCTTTTCTGATTTTTCCTTGTTGAGTAATTACTAGGAAAATGTTTTGTAGGAAAATTATGATCATAGAGTAATTTAATAATTAATTATAATTTTTCGAAAGTTTAAAGTTACCTCATAGGTGGGAATTCTTTGTACTGGTTTTTTTTTCCAGTATATTTCAAAAATTTACTGGATGCAATTTTAGATATATTTAATGAAAGCTAAGATGTAAATATAGAAGAAAATTAAATTTTATAAATACCTGATTATATTTAACGATTTCACACCATTGTATCCGGTCCAATCCTTTTATCCAATTATCGTCGGGTCTGTTATTAATATATCTATCTATTACCACATCTTTTTAGTATCGTTTACTATCTTTTCAAAATCTATACCATTGACAGGAAAGCCGAAATCTCTGAAGTGCAACGGTTTTTTTCTTCTCATTGGAGAAACAGGGTATTTCTACGTTTCCTTATACGAATTGGCTTTTTTTTGTAACAAACTGTTCGCTTGGGGTACCAAAAAAAGTTTCGGCCTCTTTAAAAGTACCCTAAAATTGTGAAATGGCATTAAGTCAAGCTTCTAAGGTCTCAAGAGATAACTCGATATACTTAGAAATCCCTGTCTTGCTCTTATACAACCTATGAATACCTGAAGCTAAAGCTTCAAGGTTCTTATTATTTAGTATTGAAAAATTGAAAAAAAGGGTTGCTTTTCACTGCAAATTTCCATGGTGCAAAGAATCCCTCCTTTCCGGTGCAAAGTTACCCCATGCCAGAAAAAATTATTACAACTTAACTAACAAATGAAACAAAAGCAACAAAATGAAAGCTAGGTTTATTATCTTTTATATTTAAATGCACTTGCCTTCGTAAATATCATACATTCTTGATATACGTTTAAGGTTATGATTGTTATTATATACTTGTAAGGAATGAAATACACTAGTCAGTGTTTCCAAGAAGCTAGAAAAAAATCTCAACCCCGTAGCCCTAATCAGTTTATCTCACTATTGACAAAAATTCTACACTGGTGCAAAGTTACCTCCACGAGTACGTTATATGCTTTGAGTTAAGGATTGTTTCTCAGAAAATATATCGTATTCTTCACGTCAATGTTCAATTTACATAGTTCACGTAGTTCTGAATCATTATCACGTGAACTGATTTAATTTTTGGGAGAGTCGAGATTAGAGTTGATTTCTTATCGCAAGTTAGTCGCAACCTGTCTGATGGAGTATAAAATTTAAAATGTAAAAGAGCTCTGTACTGCATAACATATATGCTGTGCTGCATATTCAATGACTTAATGGGAAATGACAGAATCCGGAAATTCATTCACATTCAACCTCATTGATCATATCAAGAATGAATTTTCCGCACATTTGTATGGATTTCAAACTATTAGATATGCATATTTTACCATCAAATGGCTAATCGGGAGTCCTGTTTGAGTGAAATTCACAGATTTCAGAGTAGTATAACACATTTTTACAATAATTTACCATTTAAATTCGTATATGTAATGCATCGCCTAGTATTTCAACAATAATTGCTTTTCTTCTCTAAAAAACCTATTAACACTCTGACTGACTATCCCGCGATTTCCGCGGATTGGAAACGAGTCTATTTTCTGCTGCATCCAGCGTTTTTCACAGGCTAATGTGTTTACTTAGTACTTTTATAGCATTTGATCATATTACCCGAATTAAGATTTGCATATAAATAACAAATCATTTGGCTCAACGGACAACACGTGTGCATCTAAAATGTGATTAAAAAATTACACAGTCAGAGAGTTAATATGTTTAAAAACATCGATAAAATTAATTAAGTAGATTAAAGATTTTCTCATTTACATTTCAAATTCATCAAAACATTTAAAACTTGTAAAAGAAAACCGAACAAAATAGCATTTCATTAAAAAATCATTGTTGCTGTAAACATACGAAAGATAATCAAAGAGCGGTGTTATAGATTGTTTTGTTGGAAGAAACAACATCTGGAGGGAAATTTAATTATATTATTATTGTTTGTTTTCAAAATGGTACAGAAATTGTATAAATGTTTAAAAATAATAGGTATAATTTTATCTTTTATTAAAAATATTTTGTAACAGACAGATGAAAAAGGTGGAAGAAAAATTTGTTTACAAAATAAGACAAAACAAACATCACAAAATTTCAAAAATGTAATACAATTTAAGTAAGCAAAAACATCACACTTAGAGATCAAATTAAAGTTTACAAAATATACATTCTTATCCCTGAAGATAATCACAGGTGCATTTAATGTAAAGTTATTGATCGAATCAAGTTCGTCATCAGTGGCCTTTTAAACTTACCATTTCCTAACGACAAAAATCTGGTATTTCCTTCAAAAGACAAACAATTTGAAATGATATCCTCTATTCTTTGAGACAAACTAAATTCTGTGATACAAGATATTCTTTGACATAAAACATTTGTCATCATAAAACATTTAAACACTTTTCTTTTTTGTCATAATCTGGCAACAAGTCCGCAAACTTGTGCTAGTCTTTACTTCGGACCATGAGGGGGAGGGGAAACCGTGAGTTCACTGATATGGGAGGCTGCCGTATAAGTCACAGGGCTCTCGTCTTCCCTGGAGGTATAATAATGATGTGGTGCTGGGTCCCCCACCAGTGATAGTACATACCTCTTTCGGGAGGGGTCGGGCTGTGGCCGGTGATGGCTACTAGGACTGCGGCCTCAGTACTCGATCTATTGCTGCGGCTGTCATTCAAGCTACCCGGATGCTACGGCAGGGCTGGGGTGATCTAAGTTTATGGTTTACCTTGGGCCAAAGCCTGATTTAGTATTAAATTGAAAAGACACGTTATTAGAAAGGTTATCAGTTCAAGCAAAATAATTCACTATTAGTTAAGAACAACAATTTAAAGCAAACAAATAACATTTTAGTAAGAAGAAAATAGTAATTAAGATAAATCTATATAGCTAATTAGCACTGTATACAATATTTCATAACATATTTCATTTAATTATGATATCGAAAAAAATATACTTTTCAATATAAAAACATATAATAATATTTCTTAAGTAGACCTGTCTTGTGACATTTTGAATTCAACAATCTGCCTCAATGAATTAGTAATATATCAAAAATTAATTATTCTTTAAAATTATTGCATTTTGCTGTGATCTTCTGCTATCGATTAACAAAGAATGGACTAAATTTTTGTTTTTTAAAAATATATTTTAAATATATTGTTTGTAAAATAAAAAAGACTTATTTATTGAATGATATTATAAATTTAATTCTGTATGTAAACAAAAAAAAATGTCATCAAATTCATTGGGTTTAAGAATATTAGTGAAAGTCAATTTATGCTCATTCGAATTTGATATGATAAAAACACAAAAAAAAACAGAATATTGCACTATGTCATGCGACAGAATGCCTTTTTTTTTTATCTATTCATCGTGTATTTTATGAATATTAAAAGTTAGTTCAGGCGTTCATTTAATCTGTACACTTTCCAAAGTGCCATCAGATATCAAAGCATTTTCAATAAACGGTAATATTTGGAAATTTTACTTTTATACTGCTGTAATTTACAAACAGTGTTATTTTATATTTATTTGAACTACATAAATATATTATCAACAGGATTAAATTCGTTTAGAGATGCAGATTTACAACTTGATGTAATGCTTTCAAAGATAATTTTCATTCCCGACTGGTTATAAGAATGAATTATACGTCAAAAATGTACGTGTATATACTGGAGACTTAATTTTTTTTAATTCTTTTGAATAAAAGGGCCTTTTTCTGCTGTTCCGTGTAAAGACTTAATACAAAGCTGAAGGTACGTCATTTTGTATCATATGTGACGAAATAAAGGGAAAAAAATTATACAGTTCTTAAAAACATCATTCTTGGGTTCCTACAATGCTGGCTAGTAAGAATTTGAGAATAAAAAGGTTCTTTTGGTTGAATTGTGCTTACAGAAATTGGTAGTCCAGTTTGGGAAACCAGTTTTCTTTAAATGTACAAATGACTAAATTTTAATATGCAATATTTTTACTTCCTTAAAGTGTACTTCTTAAAAAGTTATTTATATTATTTTGAAGAAAAATTAACTGCAAAATGTCCAATATTTTTTTATTAAAATTTGTCCTCTAGCAAATGTGTCTGAAAAAATGCTGGTCCAAATAAAGCAACCTTTCCTTATATGTAAAAAAATCATAAAGTTTAAATATAAGTCTCTACCTTTGAGATAATCAAGTAAACAGCGGTATCAGTTCATATTTGCGTGATTCATATCGTCACAGAGTCATTCTTGGAATACATCGCGCATCTTGCTCTAGGAGAATTGTCGTCCGGACATAGCACATAATAAGGAAAATGCTCTAAAATATCAATTAAATACTCAGTTACTAATAGTTCTATGAACAGTAGACCTCGCATCTCCCCTCAAAAAAATAAAAAGGTCTGCTCTTCATCGCGATCTTTAAAGATTTATCCATTTTTTTCAAATGCGAATTATTCATACAAGTCTCTTCTTTCATCAGTATTAACAAAATTACTACTAAATATGTGCTTTTATCAGCATTTTTAAAAAATGCAAATAAATATCTGATTTTATTAGAATGTTAAAAAAATTACAAATAAATGTCTGCTTTTATCAGTATTAACAAAGGACAATTGAATGTCTCGTCATTACTAATATCATTAAAATGTTTTAATCGTGCCAAACTCGTCAGGGCATTGAAACTATTAAATTAACCGCCATCTTCAAACGGAATAAAACTATAAAAATTCATACATATACGTCATTTTTACATCACAACAAACAAATTTACAGACAGGCAAAATGCTGAACGGTCGAGTTGAAACGGAGACTTCGCTTCGCTCGGTCAGTAATATCATCTCATTTCAACGTCACGTAAAATCAATTCAATAAATATGCTTCTTGATATATATAATTAAGATTTAAGTGCGAAAAAGTAGATAGAATACAAAATTGGTATGTGGATATGAAAAGGATAAAAAAAAATTAAATTTATAACATCTATTTAAAGTAATAATTGAATTAATATTCATCAAACTTGCATCATTCTGATGCATTGCACTACAGTAATTAAAAATGAACAAGAAATAAGAAGATATCGGTTTGTCGACTATTGATCAAAATTTTCTGTAAACATTACAAAGGAATAGTTTATATATAAAACAACCGAATACTTATCTGAAAATACGAAGCAAAGTTTTAAATTAAGCCATTATATCAAATATTTAACAATAAATTCCTACGGCTATTACGTCAATGATTTTTAAGGAAAATTTTAGATATTTTTCTTCAAGTATAACTCAGACGTATAAATATGGATTAAAGGAATGTAATATTCAACTTAATTGGTTTTGTGTAAACTTCGCATATATTATGCCTAAAATCCTTAGAAAGAAGTAATTATGAATTATACAGAATATTTACAGCTCTTTAGAAGTTTCGTATTTTGAAAGCAGACAGTTGGCATTTTCGTTTTACGAAGATTTAACACTGCAGAATTTAATCATTCTAAAAGGTAGAAGATTTGAATTAATCATAACACGCCCTAATGAAATAGTATTAGCTTCTTCAAATACAGTGATCAAAATGCATTATCTACGAAATTATAACTGAAAATAATTAATAATTGATGTAAATGCATTGCTTTTGCAGAAATTCTTAAACGAAATGACTCGTGGGCAGTTTCCCATTCGACATGTCAGTTTAATGCGAGGCGACCATGAATTATCTCATTTAAAATTTGCGTGAACCCTTGAGTCACATAATTCAAATTATTATTACGAATGAAACTACAGCTACGTGCTTCCGTGCTTTAGAAAGCTGCGTACCGATATTCAGTGCCTTCTGAACTCGAAACCATTATCAAGCATCTGATGAAAAGGATAAATTGATGAAAATGCTTAATTTTCCACCCTCTCTCCAACAGGCATCCATTTGTTACCATTGGTTTAATATGACTGATATCAAGAGATGATTAAAAGTAATAAATGATCCACCTAATGATAATGAATTATCTTCAATTGCGCTCCTAGTCCATTTCGTTGTTAACTTCTGGACGTATGGCATTCATGTAATGTGCAGATAATAGATCATAATAGAATTTTCTTTCGGAAATAGCTTAATTAAAGTAGCGGGTGGTTTAGCTATTTTGATTTACGAAGAAATAAGCCTTTTTCAACTTTCAGTCGCTGTTTGATTATTTATATAAAATTTCTGTTTGATGAAACTTTCATTTCTTCTTCACAATTTGCACTTACCCTTTGATTAAACTGACTTAGAGTAACCAGCCAGAAATGTAAACAGAAAAACGCCCTTCAAACCAGTCTGTGAGTTGAGGTGCAAACCAGAGCAGTAGGCATTTACCTCAATTCCTGATTGTTTCACTCATATCATGATGTCAGTCCAGAAGTGGGAAAATTTATATTTAAGCAAATTTGCTGTATAAGCATGTATATCAGAATTGTTATTCTCTTATCTCTTCAAATGACACACCGATTGATCTGAGAAGTGCTTCATAACTGATGTCTTCTTTTACGTACTTCAAGTTGAGTTCGAAATTGATTAGCTTTTTAAGGTATCCGACTGTCTTCGGAGACATTTTTTTGAAAAATAACTTATATATATTTTTTAATGTTATTTTTCAACTGCATATGTTTTAGAACTATGAAAATATTGTAAAATTAGGCTTTCAAAATAATATTTTTTTAAAAAAACTGAGAACCTTGAAGAAAAATGACTAAAATATTTGCCTTACGCTAACAGCCATAGACAAAATCATATTCTAAATATACATAAATCCTTGTAGGAGTACATTTTTACGACAGTCATCTGTGTTATGCTCTAAAATATTTCTTGTGCTTTAAAATAGTTTTGAGATATAGCTGAACATAGTT
>BGPR01039543.1:0-14265 GCA_013235015.1 Araneus ventricosus
TGCTGCTGTCTAGCATAAGGTAGCATTAACTCTTTTAATCCACTCTGGTTTTTAAAGAAAACATGTTTTCATTTTACTGTGCTGCCTAGTCCGATTTATCGAAACTGGTGTGGGTTGGTCCATTCCGCTTCCCAACGCCTCATTTCATTTATTATGAATTTAAATTTGTGCGAGCCTAATAAGTTTCTTTTAGAAATTAGTCTCTTTTATTGACTGGAGGGATGAAGTCTGCTTAGTGCTTCATATTGTATTATAGATACGCAGAAATATTTTCTTGTCGAATTTCACGATGTTTCTTGTATAAGGCAATGACAAAAATTTAAAAATAGCATTTTGAAAAGGAAATGCTCAAATGCTTGGTTTAGCACTCTTCTAGGTCTTTTCGCATCCATACTATCATACTCTTTTTCTTGTTTTTAATTTTTCCCATTTAGTACTTTGAATTTAAATGAATACTATAGACGATTCTTGGATTCCGAAACCCTCCGCGCTTTTGCGCTTACGCTAGGTGGAGTTGATTTCACCAAAAATAGGGGTGAAGTGAGAAATGGAGGGGGGATATTTAAATTTCACTTAGCCTGACCTAACAAAAAAATACAGAAATGAGCTCTTCTTGCTCGTTGCCTGTCACCCCTTCCCGGAGTAAAATCGTCCAAAAGTGTCAGTCTTAGCATTTTGAAACGATCAGTATATCCGATTCTTCTTATTCAATTTTGTTTACTAGAATTCCACAGCAATAATTTGCTTTTTTTGTAAAAAAACCCCTGCTATTTACATTTTTGCTGAATAATAAATAATCGAATAGCTTTATATTCAACGCCATTTGTGTTTGTTTATTCTACTTGTTACAACATCAGACGTCACATCTTGACATGATGTAATTATGGTATAAAATTCGATATAATATACTGGAGTTTTGTGAAAAACACAGAACTTCTTAATAAACCATTCAGTTTGTGGAATTATAAAAGACATTCTATGTCTTATCGCTGATTTCTCATGGTGAAACATTGTTTTTTTTTTCATTTTACACTGAATTCATCAGTAAATTCTCTGTAAACATGTTTATGTTCCGAAAAATAACATTCTGTTGAAGGGTAAGACTGAAGTTGCCACCAACGAAATTCGAAAATTCTCAAAATAATTGGCTGCCATTTTATCATTCCTGCTGGATTAATGTACAGAAATGATATCTAATTGAAATACCCATATGTCACGATATTTAATGCTCAAGATAAAGAGCTAAATATCACTTTCACGGATAAAATAACGCTAATGAATATGTCCGAAATTTCACCCATTTCAGTTTTCGCCGTCTTTTGTGATTTATGATTAGGGAAAATTTATTATGCTTTGAGAGGAGTGTCAACGAATGGGAGACAATTATATTTCAGTTGTTGGATTTAGTTTTCCGTCAACAGCGCGCATTATGTAGTATTTCTTGCATTAAGGAACAAAATTAGTCTTTCAGCAGCTGCGTTGGAGAAAATCTTTAATAAGCTGCATGCACTTTCTGCTTTTTCATCCCCGGTTTCACGTCATTAATTTAAGTCTCGTTTCTTTGAATAACGTCAACGGGGAAGCACAGATCCATTATGTAAATTGTAAATAAAATTTAACAGTCGTAACTTGAAAGTTAATTAGTTTGGGTTGTTAGCTGTGTTTAAAGCCCGTTAAAAAGTCGACTTATTTTGAAATATCTGTTCTGCTAGGATCTGAGAGGGTTTTCTTACTTACTTTTTTTAAAAAAAGTACAAAACTAGAACATTTTTTTTTCCTCTTTTCTTTTTTAGAAGTAAATTTGCATCCAACGATAATTTGCAACTAATGGCAACATTTTTCTTAAATTAATTTCTGAATTTTTATTATTAAGGTTTTGCACAAAAGACTGTAAGATGAAATAGGAACTTCTCTTTTATTCAGGGGTGAAAATCCTCCGCGGATCCGCGATTTTCCGCTTTTTTGAATTATTTGTAAACTGATATTTATGCAGGACTCTTTTGTGACTTTTTCTTTTATAAAGCAAAATCTGACTTATATAATTTAGGTTTATTATATGTATTTTATAAAAAATATTGATATTATAAAACATTATTTATTAATTGTATCTATTTTAAGAAAGTGAGTAAGAAAACATTGATTTTACAATGTTAAAAATAAGTATTTGTAATTGAAAAAAATCATACATGGCTGTAAGCAAGACCATATTTGTTTCATAATTTTTTTTTGTGATGAGTAAATCATTCAGTAATAAGTGTTTACTTATCTCTTCCTTAATGTATGTCGCTATTCACGTACAAATGTAGCTACTCTCGTGAATTGTCCTCTTTTCTGTTTCTTTGCTGTTTCCACCCCTGAATTTATTAGAATATTATCATGAAATAACTGCAGTGCTTTAGATTTAAAAAAAAGTACGTATTTTGAAACGCGATCAACGATATAGACTCGTTACAACACAGGTTATATTTTATTTATCAATTGTGTAAGTGAGTCAGTTCATGCTCACATCAAGTGCGCGTGTCAGATTATTGTCGGTATCCATTGCGCATCTTGCAGGAGTAAAAAGTATGTGACGTCACCACATAGCATAGGCAATTGGAAGTTAGACGACATGCGCAATTACGTCTGTCATCTCAGTTGATTTCATGGTGGACGAATTCAACTTGGTCACTATAATTGGAATATGCTTTTCATTGAAAAAACCAGCCGGAGTGGTCTCCCCTAAACTTTCTCGTATACGTCCTAACACGGGTGGGGGAAAATACGTCAAGCGGTAGTAGCGCGCTATTTCCTAACGCTGGTACAGAAAAACGCGCGAAGCAGTCGCGCATTTTTTTGCGTTGTAGAATGGTGAAGAAACCGAATATGCAATTTGAATGTCCTTTTTTCAACCGATTGAAACCAAAATTGGACACAGATCTACAATTAAGGTTAGAAGACCGCATACCAAATTTTATTTATCTAAGTCATTGTGTTTTGGAGTTATCATGTTCACAAGCATGCGATTATACAGACCGCCAAACAATCAACCCATTGACGAATTTGGTCCAAAATTTGATACGGACCTACATTCCTGATGATAAAACTGTGTACCAAATTTTATCTATCTAGCTATTTAAGGTTTTGAGTTATCGTGTTCACATGAACACGGTCAGACAGCCAGACTGACTTTCCGTACACTTATATCGTCCAAAATTTGATACAAATCTACCAATCTTGTGTAAAGACCATACACCAAATTTCGTCCCTCTAGCTCAAATCGTTTTTGAGTTATCGTGATCACAGACAAACACAATTCCAAGATTCTGTTTTTCGGACTGAGGGAGGTCTAAAACGTGGAGATACATCAAAATCTCGAGTTCGAATTTTTTGACGATTACAATACTTCCTCTTTGTATACTTCATATACGAGAAAGTAAAAATTAAAGAGCGCTCCCTTTTTGGCATCGTGGGGCGGATCCTTTCCTTTCACTAATTAACTTTTGTATTTCTTAAGAAAATTTTGAGTGTGTTTTTAAAATCTGAATTTTTATTATTTCACATCACACTTGAAACATACCAAGAAAAACTTCCAACAATTTTAGGAGAGAGATCTGCAAGAGGCTAACTGCTAGAGGAAATCTGAGTTTTTAATTTTATTATTAGATTAAACTTCAGTTTTTAAACTTGAAAATTGCGAGACGTGAGACAGGAGAAGCGTGATAAGAAATAGCATATTCGAACTTAAGACTAGTATAATCAGTTGAGACCAAGTTCATTCCATTGATGAAGTGGTATTTCAAAGTGCAGCAAACGCAAGCATGTTTACTTCAGGAATTGCTAATCGGAACGACGCAATGAATAAACAGCCCGCCAAAGCGGGCCTCATCATCATCAGAGCAGTAATTATCGATTCCGATCAATAATCCAGGTTCTGGCCTATATTCACAACATCCCGGGATGGAGGCCCAGCCATGCCCTATTAATAATGGATAAGCTTACTCCTAGAAATGGTCTCCATATCGGTGTCGCCTGATAGATTAGTTGACCTTTATGGGCTTTGTGGATTGAGTGGAGAAACATCAATTGTCTCTGTTTCCTGCGTGCGTGTTTGCAATGATAGACCCCTTGCTCTGACATTATGTACCTGATAGAGTCGCTCAAGTTGTTACGTTTGCCATGGATGCTTTACCCAGGCTCACGTTGCGAGCGCAACAACCTCGTGGGCAACAATTAATAGTAACAAGCCTGTTTGCATGTGCTTGTTACTTTGGTATCCTAGTGACGGCCAGCTCTCATTTGATGCTGATTACAGCAGAAACTGGTTTGGAATGTTTAATAATGCTCTAACTGTTGCTCCACGTTGATTGATTGATGGTTGAGGTCTAAGTTAGTCTGTTAATTTTCTGCGATTCACGCAGTTTTGCTTAAATTGTCCTTAAAAATACAGTAGAGTCTCCCTACAACGAAGTCTCTCTACAACGAATTTCTCCCTATAACGAAATTTTTAATCGGAATGTTAAATAACATTCAAAATATTCTCCATATAACGAAGTGGTTGTCTCCCTATAACGAATTTTTTCAGAGGTTTATCTTTTCGATTTTTGTCATTTGTGAAGACAAAAATGACAAAAGTTGTTAGTTTGTTACAGTTGATAGTTTCTGTGCAACCAATTCGCTGACACGTGCCTGTTTCTGGAACCACTCACTCTTAAAATGCGAAAATTTTTCTGAAAATTTAACATTACGAAATGCAAAGCAATGTAAAATAACGGAATTTTTCCAAGTAAAATAAACGTAGGTACATATTAGTACATATTATTCTCTAAATTGGTGAATTGTCTCAACTTTTGAGCATTTTATTTATACAATAAAAATTAGTATAATTTTTACAAATTTATAATATATTTTACCTCATTTTTAATTGAAAATCATAATTAAATACATTTGAACTTATCGCACCTATTAAAAAGTTTGGAACATTTACTTGAATAACTGCAAAAATCTTTAATCTCCGTATAACGAAATTTTCTCTATAACGAATTTTTCAATTGTAACCAAGCGATTTCGTTATAGGAAGACTCCACTGTATATCAAGAAGGTTGTTATGCAGTGTTTTCAAGAAAATATGCAGGTTTAGTTTAGTTTAATTACATGGCAACAAGAGGGCTATTTTGGGACGGACCTTGTAATTTTGAACCGTGGTCAGATGACGATGACGGTACCTGAGATGGCAACCCTCTCGAAACTTCCGCATCACATCAGCGGGAGGACATCTCTCCCCCTACGTATGATTTAACATGCAACAGGCCCCCTACACGGCGGATCTTCAGTGGAATCGGGTTTCGAACCTGGAACCCTGTGGTCCCGAGACGTCTAGAAAATATGCAAACACTGTAATACTATATTAGTCAGTCTTTAGAAATAAAGAGAAGAGAAAAGCATAGTAAAAATTTGGTGAAATTAGTAGTTGAGAGTATGTTTGGTTTTCATCTGAACGTATACGTTTTCATTTTATTATTTACTAGCCGCCTTCGGCGACTAGCTTGTTAGCTGGGAATATAATTTCAATTGAATCCCTTATGCGTAATTTGATATTCATGGTTCCTTTAACAAAGTAATTTTAAAATTCAAATTTTGATAGACATTTAACCCGTTTTCTTTTAGTAGCTTTACACGTGTTCTGTTTATTGCCTACATGAAAGTCCCTAATGTAGTCCATAAACTGTCCTGTCAAGTAACATCTAATTGCAAGTTGTTGGCGCCAACTTCACTTTCTTATTCCTCGTGCAAAATACGCATTTCATTTTGATGTTAAAACTTCGAGGCACATGTGCCGATAAAAAGAATTAAAACCTAGCAACCGTATTCATTCAGCTTAAAGGATACATTTCCAAATATATTTATTGTCTTAGAGGATGTTGTTTACAGATTTTCAGAAAAACTGGCGAAATAAAAAAAAAGGAAAGAAAATTCATTAGGATATTGCCTTTGCTTTCAACAATGGGAAAGAAATACGCAAATAACTATTTGTCTAAACAATGAAAACGGTTTGAATTTCATTGTAACACTGAAAAGTATTTTTGTAAATTATGCATAAAAATATATTTAAAAATTCATTAAAATTAGAGAAAAAATTGTACAGCAATTTATTTCATATCATTGAAAAGTTAATTTTTTGGACTTTCAGATAAAGTGGAAAAACAATTTTTGTGCTGTAATATTTCGGAAGTTATTGAGGAAAAACGTCAAATTTTCGCTTAATTTTTAATTTATTGAAATTTCAAAAAAAAGGGGCTCCGAGGTGCACATTCCCACCCTCCAAAGTATGTGTGTGCCAAATTTCGTAGGTCTAGGTCCAGCGGTTTGCCCTGTATAGCGCCAACACCCAGACGCACACACACATTCTCCTTTATTATTAGTAGAGATATGTTTACCCTATGTTTAAATGTCTATTTATTTTCCGTCGGTCTTGATTCATACTTGTCTTTTATTGTACGGCTTTTAAATGAATATTTTGCACAAACATTCTCATTGTAAATTCTTCATTTAACCGCTTAACTTAACAGCCCGAGAATACTCGTGCATCGAATTATCGAAATTTTAGTCTTATAAACTAAAATTGAATCATTAATTAGCTTTATAATTTGACACAAAAAATATGTAGGATCCATAAACATCTTAAGTATCCTATGCCTTCTTAGATGAATGAAAACGACAGCCCCTTTCCTAAACAGGAGGGGTCATCTTATTATATAGCAAAGAAAACTATTCAGTTAAGTGGTTAATGACAAAAATTTCTTTTGTTTTCTTTGGTATATAAACCCTAAATACTAATCATAAAACAATAGTGAGAATATAATGGACAAAATATGTCTCCGTACGCTACAGAAAACTGTATGAAATTCAGCATGATTCATGATGAAATTTTGATACATTGGGAACTCCCCCCCCCCGTTATTTTGATTTTATTATACATATGATATTCACTTGATATAAATATCAAGTGAAATATAGTTGAATTATTTAAATAAACAAGCTTTTTAATTGAAATTGAACATATTGTGACAAAATCGTCTTGTGGGTGTACGTGAATGCAGTCCAATAAGCAGGATTAAAAATAATAAAGCTCTTTATTTTACAAATATTCTAAGATAAGAAAGGTAGCACAAGTATTAACACAGCACTTGTAAAGATTCACAATAGAGATTACCATTAAAATCTCAACACAGCACTCAAAGGCTTCTTGTTAGCTCACCAGCTTGCTTGCTGATCAAGATCCAACTGACTCTTCTTGGCTTGAGAGCTTGCCTTTTATACTTTTCAACAGGAAGTGACTTCATTACGTAGGAAGTGACGTAATCTCTAGAAAGTTCATGAAACCAGTAGAAATAGGTGGAAAGTTTGAGGTCCTTCTACAAAATTCCCTTTGTCGCCAAATTAGTCGCCAAGATTAGCATCTTAGGGAAACGACTTTATAGCTTTGTAACAAGCTACTCAAAAATTAAATACGCAAGATCGAAGACATAAAAAGTGCCGTGGCATTAATATCAACCAAATATAGCGACTGATAATGAGTTTTCGTTTCATTATCACTTTGAGCTTCTGTAATTTTTATTGAGCAATTTAGTGTATTAACAGCCAGTATTTTTTTATGTTTTTGAAGTGATTTGGTGTTCCTACTGCTTGTACATCAATGTCACTCAATTCGAAAACTATGTTTGGTATTCTGTCTGTGAATACGATGACTTTAAAACGGACAGAGCTAGACAAATGTAATTTGGTCTGAGGTCTTTCGACCAAAATTTACTCTGTATCAAATTTTGGAAGAAATCCGTCGGCGGGAAGTCTGTATTACTGTTTGGCAACGGGTTCCGAAACTTGCACTTTTGGACGATTTAACACCGGAAAGGGGTGTCAGGCAATGATGAGTCATATGAATGCATCTCCGGAGTTCTTTGTTAGATCACGCTAAGTAAAATGGAAACATCTCCCCTTCCATTCTTCACTTTTCCTCTATTTTGATGAAAATAATGACGCATGCGCAAAAGCGCGAAGGGTTTCGGGATACCGTTGCTAAACAATATACATGTTAATCAATAATATTAGTGTTTTGATGTGAGTGTTTTTTCTCTTTCTTTTGAAAATATGCTTTTTGATGTTCAGATCTCCATTGTCCTTTGTTTGGGAAAATTTCGGGCTATGACAAGCTATGTTTGGCATAATGCTAGCTTCTTACAGAAAAATTTCCCAATTATTATTTTGAATCCATTTCGAATAGTTCTTAGCCCTTGAAAAAGTGGACTAGAATGGATTCCTTGTTTGTTTTTGGTTATATTCGATTAAATCTGAGTTTATTTTTATTTTTTGGCTTTCTTTGTATGATATTGATTTCCATACATGTATCATAATTCCAAAACACAACGGAGGCCGGGTGGCCTAGTGGTAAGGTCTCGACCTCGGGACCGGAGGGTCGCAGGTTCGAAACCCGATTCCACCGAAGATCCGCCGTGTATGGGGCCTGTTGCACGTTAAATCATACGCAGTGGCCAAACGTCCTTCCGTCGGTGTGGTGTAAAAATACCCACACTGGCCCGGCCTACCCAAAAAGGCTGTAAGGCCGGTAGAGGACCAGAGGGGAGAGAGCCCCTCCACCAGCATATGGAGGACGGGATTTATTGGGTACAATAAGATGATACAGGCATTGCCCGAACAGGGGCAGTAATTTTAAATACAAGAGAGCTGGGAGTGTAAACATGGTTCGACCCACCTCGGTGGGGAGAAAATAGCTAGATTTACTGCTCGGGCAAGCAAGGAACAGTAAAAATAGATAAGTATTGAAAAAGAAACAAACAAATAAACACAGAAAAAGCAGTAAAAATCAGATATATAAAAAAGTCAAAGAGTGAAACCCCATAGTATAAAAACAATATTTCACATCAAACGACACACAAAACACAAATAAAAACTGTACCAAACATAGAATTAAAAATACATAAATTACGTTGGTGTGGCGTGAAAGCTTGGAGAGGGGGTGCCAGCTCAGGTGTGGTCCTCGTCATTTGACCGCGGTTCAAAATTACGAGGTCCGTCCCTAAATAGCCCTCGTGTTGTTTCAAAACTGGCCGTTAATCTAACCTAACCTAGCCATCCAAAACACAACGAACTATAGGGGTGAAATTTGGTATATTGTTCTATCACCAGAATTGTTGATGAGTATCGAACTAGGAGCCAAATCCATAAGCTGTTTGATTGTCTATCGGTTTGTCTATTCGCGTGTAAGTGAAGGCGATGTTGCAAAACCGCAACAAGCTTAATGAATGAGATTAGATATGTATTCTTGATATTAAAATTGTAGTTCTGTATCAAAATCTGCACCCGAACAGTCAAAGGTAAGAGTTCCAAAATACATATAATCAAACCTCGATTAACCGTCAGTCATCGTCAACGTAATGTAGGTTTCTAGTATTACAATACAGGGTGTCCACACTTATCGTGATCAATAGCTAATTTCTAAACCGTTAGAGGTAGACATATAGTTCCAATTGGAAAAATGCTTTAAATGAAGAGGAAAAGTATAATATATGTTTTTTGAGTCACTAAATATATTCCTGAAAAAATACGAATTCTAACTTTTTATATGGTCCCCCGGTCATATCAGTCGTATTTAGTAAAATATTTTTGACACTCTAATATTTTAAACAAAAAAAGTCCCACTCTTCTGCGACTAAAAGTGACCGAGTTATGGAGCTTTGAACATCGCTGACTTAGACCACTTTACACCATTTCAATAGACGTCTTGAAGACGATCCACCAATCAATGAGCAGCACTTGCTCGACGAGGCCGCTGATTGGTTAAAAATCATGAAATTCAAAGCGCCATAACGCGCTCTGTTTTAGTCGTAGAAGGGTGGGACTTTTTATGTTTAAAATGTTAGAATGTCAAGAATATTTTACTAAATACGACTGGTAGGACCGGGGGACCGTATAAAAAGTTAGAATTCGTATTTTTTCCAGGAATATATTTAGTGACTCAAAAAACATATATTGTAGTTCTTCCCTTCATTTAAAGCATTTTTCCGATGGAGCTATATGTCTATCTGTAACGGTTTAGAAATTAGCTTTGATCACGATAAGTGTGGACACCCTGTATATTTCTGTACATTACTACTCCTTTATTGAAGTTTATATTGATCGTTTTGTAAAATTGAATACATCATATATTTACTTTTTTATTTTCTTTTTCGTCCCAAGCCAGCAGTGAGATCACGTGACTGTACATATGTATTAAGAGATTTCTGTTATCAGTCACAGCTCTGGTCCGTACGGTGACGGTTAATCGAAGTTTTACTCTACTTTATTTTCTTTATTATAAGACGAAGCTGAACACAAAACAAATCATATTGTGGAAGTATACGAGAAAAACATACATTAATATAGGATGCAACTTCAGTTTAAAAATATAATCTCGATCACCTTTAGTGTTGTCTTCCTGAAAATAATTAATTTATCAATTTGCTTTCAGCACTACAATGGTTTCTTGCATTTGAGAAGCGTAATGGTAATATTTATTACGGTACACTTTTGGGTGACATTTTAAATTAGCTGACCATTTATAAAAATAAAACTGATTTAATATTGATGATTCTTCATTGAATTTCAATGAGTGGTAATTCTGATGATATATTCACTTTTTTTGTGTTTTGTTGACATCTTAAGCTTCTGTTGTTGGACAAGAGTTCAACGTGGTAAAGGACACACAGGTCGTGATAAACGTCAGTTGGTGTAAAAACTCCCATTTAACGACACTTCCGGTTGAAGACCCTTCAAAGCTAAACTCAATTTACCGTCTGCCACGATCTAATAAAACAATTATAACGACACCTCCATAATGAAGGAAAAGATGTAAGATGAATTCTCCAATTTATCTTACCCTGTTTGGTGTAATTTTGTTACATCCCACCTGATAAAAAAAATAGGGTAAGTAGAACTCTGAAAGAATGGATGGTCCCAAATTGTGCTGGAACTTACTTCTAAGTTAATTAAGCCGTTTATGATTTTCTCATACAAACTCATGCTGGGACGTCTTAAAATTTTCCTTTTAATGCTTCAACAAAGTTCCGGCGAAGTTTCAGTTTCAGCTTAAAGAAAACGAGACATCTTTCACATCTTCTTGGCAGCGAAATGATGTTCCTTTGGCTCTTTTTTTTTCTAATCCTTAATGTAAAGGGACAATAATTTCTCGCCAGTAATAGATTTACTTCCATTTTCTTGGCGGAAACGATATTTCTCGGTGTATTTTCCAATCTTTCAATTTTGTTTCTCGCTCTTTTAAAGGCAATAAATCCTCTTATCAAGATACAGGAGAGATTGATTAAAACTCTCGCCCGAGATAAGAAGGGGAGAAGTTTTAGAAGCGTTTTATTTAAAGAAAATTCATTACCATTCTGTGTGAGAATGTGTTTTCCATCCAGCGATTCGAAATGAGTGATAACAGAGCCTTGATATTTGAGAGATAGAATTGAAATGTTTCGGGGGGAAATTTAGTATGCGCGCTCTGTCAGTGCGTATAGAGTTCTGATAAATCAATGGTAATTAACTAGTCAGCTTATTATCGGTGCACCGATATTCGATATTTTCCCGAAACATTCCATTTCTGCACATTTGACATGGAATCGATTAAGAATCGGCGACTAGCAATAAATATCAGGGAATTCATTTTGGAATCGTCGCTGGAGATACACATTTGTTCTTTAGAATTCGAAACTCTTAATAGAAGATTCATAAATCATAATGGAATTATCTCGATTGAATACTTTTAGCCAACGTTCTTTTGTGTGGTGTGTAATATCTTTTAATTGTGTATTTTATGTCAGTTATTAAAGAAATACATTGGATACAAGTGGAACCCCTAAATTGGCTTAGCGAAGTTCACATTATTAGCCCTGTAGCATTTTTAAATTGGCAGTATTTGCTAAATTGGTTATTGAAGAAATAGTTTCACCGCTTAGCTACTGAGTAATTACGCGAAGGATTTGATCATTATTAAATGATATAAATTTCTAGAAAAAAAATTATGATCTGGCTAAATTTGTCTGCCAGAGAAATATATTGGCAGTCACTGAAATTATTAAATCTGCTTGGCTAAATTCGATTCGAATGAAATTGCTAAATACTGGAGAATTAGAATAAAAATATCTACTTTCAGAGTTTGAATAAAAAATTGCACATTTTTTTGGCATCATTCGTTTTCCCATGTTCTACAAGGGTACCATCAGGATTTGGGGTTCTTAAGGCCAGTGGAATCTTCTCAACAGTACTGCTCTGATCAAGAATATTTTATGTTAATCACCTTGCATTTTTGCTAAATTGTCTACCACTCTTAACTGATAAGATTTTTTGGCTAAATTGGCAACCAGAGAAAAAGATACTATTATTTTAGTATTTAGACTAGCTCTGATTGATTCTGACATCGATTCAAAATTACGAGGTTCGTCTCAAAATCACAGTCGGGTTGTTTTATACTGGGGCGATAATGCAGGCTGATTAAAAATAGCATGGTCAAAATTAAAAAGCAAATTAATTGTGCGAAAACAAATAAAAATCACGTAGGAACTTAGAGTCGGAGACGCTATTTAAAGCGCTAGAGGTTAAAATGAGAAGTAAACAAAGCTAGCTTTCAGTTGAAAATTGAACCCATGGGTCGATACAGGCGAAAATTGGGGCAGTTTTGAGGCTCCTTCACAAAATTCAAATTCATGAAAACGGCCCCTTCACAAAACTCAAATTCACGTGAAATATAGAAATATGACTGCTAAAATTGAAGGTTTTAAAAGATAAAAAAAAATTCACAAAAATATCTTTATTTTTCACAAAAATAATTTTTTTCACACAAATATTTTTTTCGCAAAAATGGGCCCCTAAATAAAAACTTTGATCGACCCCTGCAACCTATGATATACAACGTTTCACGTAACGTGTCTTACGTATGATGACTCAAAGGAAGCGTAATATAGGCAGCACGATGTATCCAAGATACACCTGGAAATTTTGTGAATATATGTTATTCGATGCACCGGTGATGTTATACGTGTGTCAGTGCTTCTGGAAAAAGCTTTCAGCCCCTCTTGCCATATTTTTGTTCTACACGTGTAATTTGTGTGGTAATCAAATCTAAATATTTTTTAAAATAATTTGATGGTTGCTTGGCATCCTTGCATTATTTATTGCCTTCGAGGATGTCTACGCCCCAGGAAGGCGTTTGCTACTCTTTTTTCTTATGCAATTTTCGTTTGCTTCCGTTTACCTGATTTGCCCTTTCATTTTGTTGATGTTATTTTAATGATGTTAACCAAACAAAGCACAAATTCATGGCGGATGTTCAGTGAAACTGGATTTGAAACTGTGCTTTCCTTCAATCCTAAGTTGATACTCTTCAGCTCATCTATGCGGGTCAGATTCAAGTCCTAGTATCCTAGCCCTCCAACCGAGTCCTAGTATCCTAGCCCTCCAACCGAGTCCTAGTATCCTAGCCCTCCAACCGAGTCCTAGTATCCTAGCCCTCCAACCGAGTCCTAGTATCCTAGCCCTCCAACCGAGTCCTAGTATCCTAGCCAACCAAATGCGAGTTCTCCATCTTACTCACTTCAATAATTCACCTCCAGAATTTTATTGGGTGCGAAAAGTTCTTTTAATCCAAGATTTCTCATCTCGGAAAAAAATCATTTTTCCTTTAGGCAAATTTTATTGCCTAGATTTTTGCAGAACTTAATTCTGATTAATAGGTGCGAGATACGAGAAATCAAGTGGCACTACAAATTTTAAGCATCCGCTTCTCAAACAAACGGTTCTTCTTTAAGTTTTATCAAAATTATAAATCCAATAAATTACTTATTGCAGTATTCATGCCCGAAACTGCAAATTTACTCCTTATATATAAAGAAACTTGAAATCTTGCAATAATTTTTTGATATTTCTCTAACTTTTATCCAAGAAAGTACTCATTGAAAGCACTTTTTGTTTTTGCTTTGCCATGTACTAAATTAAATGATGATGTGAAACGCACACTTTTTAAACGACTGCCAACACCGAAATAGAATCTTTCTTTAAACCAAAACATTTTATCTCAAAACTTATAATAGTTATCCCTTAGTTTTAAATGGAAATTCCATGTCCCAAATTAGCTAACCATATGCAACTTCCCTGCAAACATTTATAAAATACATCCTTCATCAATGACGCATTTAATTTTTTCCCTTCGAAAAGATCCCCATCCAACTATTCAAA
>BGPR01039545.1:0-14265 GCA_013235015.1 Araneus ventricosus
TCATTATACTTCGTTCAGTTACGTATTGCTACTTGCATTTTTTGGCAACAAATATTTCTATAATAATTTACTAATCAATTTTATGTTTCAGGACTGGAGATTGTTTAATGCTGAAAGATTTATGCTGTGTGCATTGATGGTTACATTGATGTGTGTAGCATAACAAACTTCACGGATGCATTTCTCATGCTGTTTGCTTCATTTATGTTTTCAGCATTTGTTAATCCTGCTGCAGCAAGTTCTACTCTCCAAGTCATTCAAGGTAGTGTATATTTTTCAAATCATTTAAAAAAAATTTCGATCAGTTTTTTCCCTCGAAACTAAATTTTTGAATGATTATCAATCATTAAAGATTTGTAAAATTATTACATCTTTAATTATTTCAAGAAGTATAGTATGTTTCTTTACATTCATTTTATATTGTATAATTAAAAGATTATTAGTTAATATAATAATGCTAAAGGATTATTTTGCTGATTTAAAGCAGACTCTCGATTACTTTTGGCTTTTAGTATGTGTATAACATTTTCGCACATACTAATGAGGGAAAAATCAGCTATTTAACCTCTAGTTATTTTTTTCAATTTGTTATAAAATACTCCCAAGGTAAAGAGCATATTCTTTCCAACAATTAAGTGTCCTTTGATAATTTCTTGCAATGCTCAATTTTATTACAGTTTAGAAGATTGGGCAAAACCAAGTTTTCATATATATTTTTTAAATTAATTTCTGGGCTTGTTTCTTTTTTTTCTTGCCTTTTTTAGTATTTCAGCATTGTATTCAGTGTTGATACTCTATCACATTTTGGGAAAAAAAAAATGGCCAAGTCAAATATACAAAGCTAATTATAGCCTTTTAACGTTAAAATGGGAATAAATATATAGGAGGATTTTACCATGACAAAACTTTAAATGTAATTTACCTACAGTAATACAAGTGACTTGGTCTCTTTTGACTGAGTACACCCACAATATGTTTGCTTGATTTCCTAGCACTGTGTAATTCTCTGGATTCCTCAACTGCTGTAGAGATAATAAAATAATTTAATAAATCATGCATTATTATATTTCTAGGTGTAGCTGTGAGCATTAACCCAAACCGGATAAAAAAAAAGAACCAGTCCAAAGGAAAGAAGCCCTCTATTGATCCCAAGAAGTTGTAACACTAGTGAACATTGTTGCTGACCAGGAATGGTTAAATTGTTAAAAAATATTAATGTAAACATAATTTACAGTGATAGCAGCAGTCCTATATTTTAGAAAAGAGTATCCTATATTGGTCCTATAATTTCAAATAGTGCTATATTTATATTATTAATTAAAATGTATTAAAATATCTTTTTCAACTTTTCCCTTCTGTATAAAATGAGAAACAAAATGGTAAAAGGGAATTACAAGAACAATAATTTTGTTTCTTAATAGCCATGGAAGTTTAAAATGGGATATTAAAAATATCTCTTTTTTTTGTGTGTTATTTAATATTAAAATAAATAATAAAATTATATTTAAAATTTGGCCATTAGTCAAACAGTCCATGAATTTCTTTCAAAAAGAATCTTTTCAAACTGTTTCATATTAAAATAGCACCTTTTAATGAATCTAGAAAATTGCACAAAATTCTAATCTGAAAACTATCATTTTTTTTTATCTTGGTGAAATAATGTTTCCAAATTGACAGTTTCTTAAGTTTAATAATGTTGAAATGTTTGTCCATTTTATGGATATTTAATTCTTTAATGTTGTAGTATAAAATTCAAGCTTTAGTTTGAATTTGGAGTAAGGCCTCTCAATTGATGGCTCTTTTATTTGCCCTGGAAAAAAAGTTAGCTGAAAAATAAGCTTTAACATAATCGGAATAAAATAAAAGCTTTTTTTTAAAAAAAAATCTGCATCTGGTAAAGAGTGATTGGTGTTTAGGAGGACCCTTTGGTAACAGATATTTTAAATAAGAGAAAATACAAATATTTATTAAAATTTATAGTCATCGCAGTTAAAATTGTTTCTAATTTTTTTTATTGAAGAAGTCCTATATTTTTCTGTGCTTGTGCTGCTATTATTGTGTGCTTGAATGTACATTTTTTTATAGCTGTATCATTGTATATATTAACTATATCTTCTTTAACTATCATGAGGGTATTTTGTACCTGTGCCATTGTTTTTTTTTAATTTGCATTGTTTTGCACTATTACTAATTTTATCATATTACTATTTGTAAAATGAAAAAATAAAATGTTTTATACATGTTGATTTGTTATTTGTTGCTAAAATATCTGTACTGTAGTATTTAAGGAAAGTTTATTTAAAATAAACTGAGGCGCTGACATACTAAAGAAATTTTGACAATAACTTTATGGTAAAAGAAATCATTAGCTTTAAGTCAGATTTGCAACAAAGAAGTTATCCCAACCTAAAGCTCTTTTAAAATTACATATTACTATAAAATTTACTACTGTAGGGAAGTCAGAATTTTATCGATCTGGAAAAAATCGGAAATTCGTAAAAATATCTAAAAGTCAGGGAAATTAATAATTATTCGTTTCTTGAGTACAACTATAAATTAGTATCTTATATCTAGCATTATTTGTAACAATAAATGGAATTTAAAAAACTTATATTCATTTATAAAAGCATAAGTTTTTGATTAGAGCAATTAATCTGTGATTTGTTAAAGAATGAAGATTTGAAGTAATATTTTGTCAATTACTCTTGTTTAAATCTTTGCTAAAATATATATTGGGTACGTATAATTATACTATTTTTATATTTATGCTGCATCATATTATTCTGGTACTCATACAAAGACTAATTAGTTATTGAACTGTTTTAAAGTTTCGAGCAAAGATCATAATGACCTTTACTGTTAATATGTTAACTCGTGTTGCAAAGTGAGTATTAATGTTTCTTAGAAATCTTATTCAGTTTTAGAAGCAAAGTAGTTTGTTAAAATTTCAGTATTTTTTACATATAAAAGAATATGTATACTGTTTTAATGAATTTTTAGGATGTTTTATTCCATTTTTTTAAAATTAAATTTCATAAAAACATTTAATTTTTTCATATTAAATAATTGGTAAAAGTGTTTAATAATGCATATTGTACATATACAGTGATTCTGAGAAGGGTAGAAATCCAGGAAACTAACAATTAGTAGCCGTAAATCAGGGGAAATGTTGTAAGTTTAGTCGGAAATTTTTTCACAATTTCTGTAGCCACCCCTGTTTCAGTAAATGTAACTGTAATATTTACTGGATTTCAGTAAATGTTACTGTAATATTTACTTGATTTCCGTAAATGCTACTGTAATATTTACTGGATTTCAATGCATCTTCTGTAATATTTACTGTGTTTTCAGTAAATGTTACTGTAAAATAGACAGTGGTTAAGTATATATTAATGTAAAATTTACACTTACAAAGCACTGTATGCTATACAGTAGAAACCTATAATTATAGTAAAGTTCCTGTAAGAAATAGCAATACATATTACCTTAGAATTTGTGATACAAAATTTACTGTAAATCGGTTAATGTTACCGTAAAATTTACAATTACCTCTAATTTTTTCTACAGTAAGAATTTTACGAGTAAAATTGAATTTTACGGTATAAAGTACTGGCACCCTGATTGCCAGTACTTTTTACTATAAATTCTAATAATTTTACAGTGCACGCAGGAGGGGAGGAAATGATAAATTGCAGAGAGTATACAAGAGAAAGAAGTTTAAGGGAGAGATCACTCCCTCTGGTTTCGTTGAAATCGGACATGCATATGAGAAAGAGCCTTGGATGGGGGGGGGGGGGGGGGGGTCAAAGTTTGGTTTAAAATTCTGAAAGCTGCCTACCAACGATCCGCTTTCATAAAACTAGAACAGAGTTTGAAGATGTGAAAGAACATTTAAGGCGTCAGAATCAGAATACCATCATATCCAATGGGGAGATGAGTGGAGGCTTTAGACCAGGGCTCCATTGATTCAAGAAACTTTTACCTAAAAAGTGTCCCATAGTAATTTTATTTTAATCTTGGAGCAAAAAATTTAATTATAATTTTAAATATGTTGAAAGTAAAAATATGATTACGGCTTGTAAACAGACATCCATCGACTTTCTAATATTACATGAAATGGTATATCTATACAGGTATATCTATATGAACACAGAACCAATGTTTGAACATTTTTTGAAATCTGCAGTGGAATCTTTGAAATCATTTAGGCTTGCAAAATTATTTTCCGAAAAGTCGCCGATTTTGAAAATCGTAAAACGTTAATAAGAGAACAGGGGCCTCTCTTTTTTACTTTCTCGTATACGAAGTATACAAAGAGAAAGTATTGTAATCGCTAAAAATTCGAACTCAGTTTTGACGGATGTCCACCTTTAGACTCCTCTGAGTCCGAAAAGAAACACAATTTTGGAATTATGTCTGTCTTGTCTTAGAACACTACGGAAAACTATTAGAGCTACGGGCAGAAATTTGGTATGTGTGTCTTTAAACATAATTTGTAGGTTCCTATCAAATTTGGGACAAAAATGTCAACAGGAAGTCTGATCGTCTTAGACCAGCATACAGAAGGCACTATAACTCAAAAACTTGAATAGCTAGATGGATAAATTTGGTACAAGTTTTATCGTCATGAATATAGGTACATGTATAGAATTTTTGGCCAGATCCAAATCCAACCCGGGTTGACTGTCTGTCGGTCTGTGTAATCCCATACGTAAAGCATTCGTTTCAAAACTGATATCCAGCGGCAGTGCGTATTGATTCCTGGTACCTAAGCGGGAGGATTACGTCACTTGTCACTGGTGAGACAGTTCTGTGATTAGATATGTTTTATCTCCTGTTTTATTTTCAGCTCGTCGCTATAATGCGGATCTTGCTGGAGTGAAACTAAATATTGCTAGGGATTTTACACATAGGCATATCTTTTTATTGATATGATTCTTCACTTAAATATTTTACAATCACTATAATCTGCAATGAAAAACCTTCTTATATTCTTTGCATTCTGGATTACAGTAGGTTCGATTATATTTATCCACGCAAGGGGAGGGAAAATGACAAATTTTTGAGCAGTATACGAGAAAGTTTAGGGGAGGCCACTCCCACTGGTTCCGCTCGTCAATTATGTTACGAGATAGGTATTTTCTTTGGATTATAGGCGTTAAAATTCCTAGTTAAGGTTCTGATGGTGAGCCAAATTACTCTGATGCAGGGCGCTAAAAGTTGTTAAGATGGCCTTGTATGAGTGATGTTCTTTTGAGGAAATGTGAGAGAAACTCGAGGTTAGATCTGTCTCGATTTTGCGTCAGCTTCCTAGTAAGTCTTTGGAATTCGATGGCCACCATCAGGACCGGGTTTTGAAATAGCCAATGTAGGCAGCTCTCTAGGGTGCCCGAGATTTTTTTGGAGACTTTTCAGGGTAATTTAATTTTGTTCTCTATTAGATTTACGAAGACATGTACTCGACCTTGTTCAGATTAAGATCAATTATCGTTTGATTGTCAGAAATTTAGTATTAAGATTTTTTTTTTCTTGTTTTGAAATTCCCTTGTAGATAGTGTGTTTCATTTTTTTTTTTTGCAGTTGGATGATTGAAAATTTTGTATTAGAGTATTTAGATTGTATTAAAAAGTTTTTAATTTTTTTTTACCGTTTTGTTTAAAATTACTTTACATTTTTTTTATACTTGAAGCACGGCCTTGGAATGGCGATTCATGCCTTTGATGTTTTAACTTTTTAACTTAAACTTTAAACAAACAATGTGATAATGTGTTTTCACATCACAAAAATAGTGTATTTTTGCGTTCACTGAGTTTTCTGTCAGAAGGGTGTAAAAAATCCTATCCACTGATTTCTTATTCATTTGCTGTATGCGTTGTTTTGGTTGATAAAAAATGATGTTGACAACAGAATAAATAGATAAGATAACGGCGGTGTTGATAAAGTCGTGAAAATTGTTGGTATAATTTAATTGTTATTGTTTTGATTTTTTTCTTTTAATTTAAATTCGAAACAAACAGTGCGTTTTAACATGAACTGACTCTAATATAACAGAAGTCAATGAAAATACTCCGTTAAAAAAAATCATTCTATCTATTGTTATCATTCCTTATCCCCTGTCTTTATTCATCACTGTACGCTTTGTATGGGTTGAGAATAAGAAATGTGACCAACCAGTGGCGAATCCAGAATTCGGGTCTGGGGGGGGAGGGGGGGCTGAGGTCATAAAAAATTTGTATCGTCATGACCAATGTCATACCTCATGGCTTATGTAACCAAAACACTTTAACTTTACAGATTTACTCACCTAACAATAAGGATCATACAGAACACTGCAATACTTTCGATAATTTAATAAAAAATACAATGAAATAACTAGGCAAAAAATGTTTTCGACCGCGTCAACCCTACAAGTACAAGTGGAATGACTAGAGAATTAGAAAAATTTTCGGCTTCCGTTTGCTTCAGAAAGCAATGTTGTCACGTTTTTATTATTTTTTTAAAAGGGAAATTAAGAACAAAGAGTTGTAGTGATTTTAAATAAAATCAAGAATTCTGGTTTAGCTCTGGGGGGAGGGGCTGCAGCCCGATAGCCCCTCCTAGATTCGCCACTGTGACCAACACATTTAATTTATTGGATTTGATAGGATTGAGTCCCATTTGAATGTTGTATGAGTGTATTTTTAGGCAGATGATGATGAGATAGATGATGGGTAGATGAAGAAGATAACACCTGAAACTTCCCTTTCTGAACTTTCATGCCACACTAATATGAGGACACTCGAATCTCGACGATAGATTTAAACACTGTAGACAAGTATAGTTTTGTTTGTTGTATTTTTTTAAATTAATAGAAGCCTAAATGCAGTTTGTTGGCTATATAACTTCTCTTTTTTATATATGACATGCATTATATTATGAGAGATACTTATTTTAATTAATATTAGAGTATTTTTCATAAAATGTATGCTTTTCTTTTTCCTTTCCCTATAATCCAACGATTTTATTTATCTCGACAATCTCTGTTTATATAGAATAGCCGAGACTCTAAATTAATAAATAATGAAATATTTCATTTGATTAGTCATAATTCATTATTACTCATAATTCATAATTACTCATAATTCATTATGAGTAATTATGTAAATTAACGACAGAAAATAACATCCGAATAAGGAAGTGTCATCCTTCCCCTCCTTTTTTACATGAGGGAATACATTAGCGGATAATTTAAAAATAAGTAAAAATCGAAGAAAATATGAACAGTAAATCAAAGTCAGAAAGTCTCAGATTTACATAACACTCTGAAATGCCAATAACTAGGATTATTATAATCTTTTAGTTGAAATCCAGACACACAGGGGGCTGAAAGGTCTTGGGTAGCTTCAAAGTCTAATATAAAATTCTAAAAGCTGCCTACCAACGACCCTCTTTCATAACAGAAACAGATCAGACTTTGAGGAAATGAAAAAAAAAAATTAAAAAGCTGTCTACGAACGACCCTCTTTCTTAACAGAAACAGCTCAGACTTTGAGGAAATGAAAAAAAAAAATTAAAAAGCTATCTACCAACGACCTCTTTCTATACAGAAACAAGCTAGACTTTGAGGAAATGAAAAAAAAAAGCTGTCCTACAGACCCTCTTTCATAACAGAAACAGCTCAGACTTTGAGGAAATGAAAAAAATTAAAAGCTGTCTAAAACGACTCTCTTCATAACAGAAACAACTCAGACTGAGGAAATGAAAAAAAAAAAAAAGCTGTCCAACGACCCTTTCATAACAGAAACAGCTCAGACTTTGAGGAAATGAAAAAATAAAAAGTGTCACCAAACGACCCTCTTTCATAACAGAAACAGCACTCAGACTTTAGGAAATGGGAAAAAATTAAAAAAAGCTGTCTACCAACGACCCTCTTTCATAACAGAAACACTAGACTTTGAGGGAGAAAAATTAAAAAAAGCTGTCTACTAACGACCCTCTTTCTTAAACAGAAACAGCTCAGACTTTGAGGAAATGAAAAAAAATTAAAGCTGTCTACCAACGACCTCTTCATAACAGAAACAACTCAGACTGAGGAAATGAAAAAAAATTAAAAAGCTGTCTACCAAGACCTCTTTCATACAGAAACAGCTCAGACTTTGAGGAAATGAAAAAAAATTAAAAAGCTGTCTACCAACGACCCTCTTTCATAACAGAAACAGCTCAGACTTTGAGGAAATGGGAAAAAAAATTAAAAAGCTGTCTAACAACGACCCTCTTTCATAACAGAAACAACTCAGACTTTGAGGAAATGAAAAAAAATTAAAAAGCTGTCTACCAACGACCCTCTTTCATAACAGAAACAACTCAGACTGAGGAAATGAAAAAAATTAAAAAGCTGTCTACCAACGACCCTCTTTCATAACAGAAACAGCTCAGACTTTGAGGAAATGAAAAAAAAAATTAAGACGTCAGAATGCAAAGAAGATACCATTTTATTAGCTTTTGGAAATTCAAAATTATGTTAATGAAAGACAAAATTAAAACAAAACTACCAAAATTTTTACTTTTCATTTTGAACTGGGGATTGAACAAGGAGGCTCATCCATTTTCTCATCAACAACGCAGTAAAACAAAGAATTTTCTTTCATTGGAGGAATGATGTCAGCTTTTTCGAATACGTCAGATTTTATCTATTACAACCAAATTTCTGTCTCGCGGTATTCACTGATATTAATCCGGACGTGACCTTGAAATCTGGACGTATGGTAACCTTACCAATGACTTTTATATCCAGATGAAACGAGCTTTCTATTTTTCGGTCCGCTCAGGACCAGAGACCTCTCTTTTTCTGGTTTGGGTCCGCAGGACAACTGTTGTTGTCAAAGGCCATAAATTCTAGCAAACTTTCACCCTAATCACTATCTAACCTCTCTTGTCAATGAGTTACAGGTGATTGATTAGATGTTAAGATCTGTACCTTAGAGTATAAGATACTCTAAGATCTACTCTATGATCTGTACACAAATGCCATTGTGCGCAAACGTCACAATACTAGCCATCTTCACAGGACCGGGGAATATTTCTCTGGCCCTGCTTCTTCAGTACTGAATTGATTTATGTTAGCTGATACACACTCATTGACGAGATCCTTTACTTTCGGTTGACAGGGGGTTCCCCTTTCCCACAAATCATCCTTTTCCCCTCACACTGGTATATTTGGATTCCGAGAACTGACAATGACCTTGAAGATTACGACTGACCACAGTCTTTAGATCAAGGTCACAGACTTTCATTACACAGGATTTCATGAATCATCAAGAGAAGGAGAGGCGCCTGTAGGTTCAAAGACACATTCAGTAGGGGTGGATGGATT
Organism: Araneus ventricosus; assembly: GCA_013235015.1. NCBI lineage: Eukaryota > Metazoa > Arthropoda > Arachnida > Araneae > Araneidae > Araneus > Araneus ventricosus. The sequence continues at coordinate 9,353 of BGPR01039545.1, forward strand.
TCATGAAATCCCCAATGGAGGAAGGGTTGTCTTTTATTTCAAGGCCACAGAGATTAAGAGTGTTATGTACCAGTTCCATGAACTTCCTCCGAGGAACTCACCAGCAGAGAAAGGACTGCCTTTTGGCTCAAGGACACAGACGTTACGAGTGAATTTCCTGAAAGCACCAAAGGTGGGGAGGGTATCTTTTGGGGACAATTGACTTCGGTGGGGTCTTGAATTATTTTACTTTACGGCACCGAAGTTGTTTCATTTCACGTGGTTATTAATTATTGTAAGATCTTTTTTATTATTTTCATTCCGTGTTTAATTAACGCTAATTTACTTATAAATGAGATAGTGAAAATAACAATAATTATATTAATATTCCTTGAGCTCTCAAGTCTGGGAAAGGAATTGCAATGCTGTAAAAACTTTACTTTCCAGAAGTAATCTTTAGCAGAAGTCTTGAAATGTCTTCGAGTATTTGTGAACAGTTCATTTTTACAAATAACCAAAAATCAAAACTAAAATTGCATTAATTTCAATATTTTCATAAATAGTGTTTTTGTTTAAACTATGGATAAAGTTGGTGATAAAGTCCAGATGTTTTTGTTTTCTTTTATTCAAACCTTTCATAGTCATTATAGGTAAAATGTCCTCTCAATTGGAGGATAAAATGGTGAAGGTTTAATGTTTCAATAATTTATAATTTTTTGAATAACTCGAAATATATATAAGAAATATATATAACAACATTTTATTGCGATCATTATATTATAACTAGATTTTATTGTTATGCATAAACGAAATCATCAACAACAACAACTACAAAAAACAGTATCTACTATATGTGTGTATAATTTTCATAACTCGAAAAATATCAGTTGTTTCAGTTATGAAAATGGGCCAGCAGTTGAAGCACTCGTCCCACGAAGCCATTGCACAAAGTTCGTTTTTCCTATATGTTAGTTTATGTCCTCTCTCTCTTTCTCACATTAGCAAAATTTGGCACATATGAGCCAAATTTCATCAAAGTCGGGCAAACACATAAATATTAATTTCTGCATAAATAAACTATATAGAGGGACGAGACTCAAGTTTGTGTGTAGTGCTGCTGAAGAATCCATTCAATTTTAGGAACCATTTTTTATTAGGCTACGTTCCACAGCACAGAACATTAAAGTTACAAGACAGAGAACAACATCACGAGACAAATACACAGACTATAGAGACAGAGGCATCATGGGAAAAAGATGGCTCCAGTAGCGCCACCTACTATAGAAAGGAGAAGGCAGTTGATTGTAACCGCTACAACTAAAATTTTATTGTCCGAGCTAAGCGAGGTTCCGTTTCAACTCCATATTTCGGCACTTCGTCTATTTGTCTGTAAATTTGCTTATTTCTCATTTTATGATCGAACATATAACCAGATTTTCTTAGAATTTAGCATGAATGTTCCTTGCAGTCATGAAAAACGACTTTTGATTCCGTTTCAAAATGGTGACAGTTTTAATGGTTTCAATGTTTGAAGAGTTTGGAAAAATTAAAACATTTGAACAGTGCGGCTCGTCTTGTGTATTCTTAGGGGTTCTGTAACTTTTGATCCTTCACTGCTCATGATGTATATTTGTACCACTTACATTTTGTGTCATTTTTTTCCCATTAACTTTGAGTAGTTCTATATTTAATGATAACAAACATTAACATGTTTTCTCTTCTAATGGATAGATATTTTTAAAAATTAATTTTAATAAAAAAAATTAAACTCGGAAATTTGTTAAACTGAAATTTTGTAAACACTTTTATTTTGGAAAATCTTTCATATGTATGTCATCACCATTTAAAATTAAAAATTATAGAAAAGATCCTTTGGATTGCAAGAAGTTTCATTCAAATTTAATTGCTATTAAAGCGATTTTTCAATTAAATCTTGTTTATCATTAATTTTCTTTCATTTTCTTACTTATTTTCAAAGTTTTAGCTCGCAAAAATTTTTCCATTCCCCTGCAGTTTAAAAACGTAGTAGGGAAAGTCTGCTCTCAGTAACTACCACGGTGCGTAGTGAGAAATTGCTGCAAAAATTACGCATTTTTTAAGGACTTTTTAAGCACCTTAGCCAAAAAAATTGAGCAGTAAAAATTAAAAAGTACTGCAGTCCCTATGCACAGACCGCCTCTGTGCACGAGCCATAATGCAAGAGATATAAACTCTGCTTGTTAGTTCATTAATAAAAATGCTTCCAAAAACTGTTTTTACATAATTTTTCTATTCATTCTCGAAATTCCACGCTTGGCATGAGAAATTGTTCAAAAAAAAAAAATTGTGTAGAACTTTTAATATCATGCATGACCCATAATTCAAGAGATGTAAACTCTGCTTTTCAGTACATTAATAAAAATGTTTTTAAAAACCGAAAATTAGAACTTCAAAAATTAAGTTAAAAAAAAATATACAAAAAGTAAACATTAATAATAATGACTCCCTAACGCAGTCTAATCTTGTTTCTTGTATTTTATCAGAAGCAGCTGTATATGCGCCTTTCTGTATAATGCAAAAGAATTTCAATTAATTTTTAATATAATTTCTATTAATTTTTAATTTAATTTTCGTTAAATTTGATCAATTATAACTGTTTTAAAAACCGATATTTACTAAATTTAATTTATTTTATTAAATATCGATATGTATTAAATTGATATTCTTTAATTAAATGTTTCAATTCATGTTCTAAATTCTACGCTTGGTTTAAGAAATTATCATTTTAACCCTTCGTATCCCGAATTAATTTACCAGCAAATTTGCAATTTTTTGAAAGGCACAATAACGCCAGGAAGGATAAATATTTTAAATTAATTAATTTAATAAATAATTAATTATTTTTAATTCCTGCCTTCAGCTGATATTTACTGCTTGCTGTCGGAACTACATTCATCATATTTTTGCGAATTCTGCCAAAGAAAAGGTCATATCTCATTACTTCGTTCAGTTACGTATTACTCCAGTTTCTGGCGTTCTACATTAGCTGTCCTCTACAGCACTGACTGAAAATGGTCGAAGAGTAAAGTACTGGACAAGCTCGCAAGGTCAGAAGTGACCTGAATGTGCGATTCGAAGACTTGTTAAGGGAGAATTTCCCCCCTAGAGTACAACAATATGGTCGAAATCCTGCAGTGGGAAGAATCCGATTTATCGGGAGATAACATCGTGATAATGATGCTGATGGTCAGAAAAGGCGTGTGATATACAAGTGCTTGTACACATATAATGGCTAAGAAATTTAGGTTTCTCATAATGTCGATATTTTTCTTTACTCTTGTTAACTGTATATAGCTGTGGAGTAATTTTGCTATCTCCCTGGAGACCAAGTGTAATTTTCGACTAATTTTCGCGAGATTAACATTTATAGAATCACATCAACTTACATATTAATACATTAATATGTAATTAATGAAATTAATCCTTTTATATAATTAACAAAATATAATTAATGATACATAATTAATAAAGAGGACATGGATCATGGGACAGCGAGGATTTAAGTTGAACTGAGGACTTTGCTTGCATAAATGAAACACAAAATACTCATGAACCGGGATTCTCTAAAGGATAGCAAGGATGGCATATTATTTCTACGTGTATTCCGATGTAGGGTGATGTGACATGACAACACTTGAAATCCAATAACATTTATTACTTAATTTATATTAATTATGCATTTAATAATATGAAATAATCAACCTTCTATAATTAACATATAAATTAATGATCCCATAATTAATATGAAATGACATGGACCATCCAAAGCATTGGACAAGCGGATAAGGTTTTGAAATAGAGGCAACCTTTTCTTGTAAATGAAACACAAATATCATGAAATGAACGCGGGGTCTCAAGAGGATACAAGGATGGCATATTATTTGTGTATTCCGACGTGGGGTTGCATAGCAATGATGCAATAATACTGAAATTATAATTCAGAAATGCTCTACAAGAGACGAAACCGATGGACCATAAAGCTACAAATTTATGGCATGTTACTTTTTTTTGAGTAGGTGCCACTAAAGGGTTTTTGGAAACTTTTAATTTCGGGTGTTTAATTTAATTAATTAATTAAAAATAACAGAAATGTTCAAGCTTTACTTTACTAACTTCGGATCATATTATCGCATAGAAACCTCTTTTACACCACTTAAAAAATTTTAAAATCAGTTTTATTTTTTGTGTATTTTTCATTAATTTCAATATATTTTTCGAAGTTAGTTTTAGACGCAATTTTATAGCAATGCTTTATATATCATTAATTTAATTATTTTATTATTGAATATCAACAACAAAGTAAACAAGACATATCAAAATGCAATTCATGAACTAAAAATTCATTAATTAAACAAAATAACCATATCTAAAATAAAATCTAATAAATTGAAAATACTATAGATACTAAATAGCAAAAGGAAAATTTAAACATTTAGATGTTAACATGTATAAGAACTCTGTAGCTATCAAAACTATTGAATAGAGGCAATCCAAGTACATGGAGTTTTCAACAATAAAATTAGTAGTTTCATGACATATATATATATATTAACATAGCGACCTTGCGAATAATCAGTCTGAATATTTTAATAGCTCTCACGCGAAACGACAAAAAAAATATATTGGATTTTTCAGGTTATTACTATCTAATACTTTAACATATTTCGAACAATAACAATTTCAAACCAACCAGAATAAAAACCTTAAATAAAATATGGTCAGGGCCGGATTAAGCCCTGTGGTAGGGGCCCCTTCCTTCCCAGTTTCCAAAAAGATATTTTTATTTATTTTAATTTAATCTCTGTACATGCAGATGAATCACGTATGCATAAGATTAACCCTTTATTTCCCAACGTTCTTTTAAATTCCCAATTTAATCACGCTTATATCTTTCT
>BGPR01039546.1:2581-14265 GCA_013235015.1 Araneus ventricosus
TCCTTCCGCTGGAATGGAGAACTAAATAGTGCCAGGAAGAAGGTGCCTGGTTTCACACCACTCTCCCCTATACGAGAAAGTTGAAGGGAGAATACTCCCACTGATTTAAAAAGGAAATCAACAAGTTTAAATTCATACCTTACTGTGTGTGGGAGTCAGAGATGAAAGGGAATGCAGCGCATCTTATTTGGAAGCGCGTCCCAGACTTATAAGTCTCAGATATGAGAGATAATCATTTGTTTTACTTTAATTTATAACTATATTTCAAAGAACAGGACGAATCAATGTTTTCGACAGATGATTGAAAACACCAGATATGATTAAATCTGAACTAAGGATTTAATGATTTCATTTAACTAAAAATAATTAATCGCTTATATATAAATTCCACATTTGATTGGGCCGCAGTGGCCTAGTGGTAAGGTCTAGGCTTTGGGGCCAGACGTTTCCAGGCCCAATACCCGATTCCACTCACGTTCCGTCATGCATTGGGTCTGTTGCACTTTGAATCATACGTGGGGGGTCAAATATCCCCCCGTTGGTGTGATGCGGAAATTTGGATAGGGGTGTCAGCTCAGGTATTGTCCTCGTCATCTGACCACGGTTCAAAATGGCCTCGTTTTGCTTCAAAACGGGACGTTCGTATAACTAAGCTAAACCAAACTCCACATTTGATTAGCAAATTGTCTGTGTAGAAGATACAAATATAAATTTAGAATAACGTAGGTTGAAACATAAATGTGAAACTTAAAAATAAATTTCGACAATTTTTATTATGGAATCTGGATCGAACAATTTTTTTCATTTAGGTTTATTGACGAAATAATGAGCCATAACGAAGCAAGGCATTCTGAAAAACTGTCTACAGCTCAGACTTTTTTAAACTTCAGCAGCTGTTTCTAAAGCGAGTGAAGCTTGGATTAGGTTACTTTAGAGAGAATTTTCTTGGATAGAAATTTTAACTCGAATGACCGGCAAATCCAAGTTGTCACAGATGTTTTTCAACTAAAATCTAAAAGAAACTCTCTCGAAAAGCACAGATTAAGGGATTTTATCTGTTTTATAAAGAAATCACCAAAGCTCTAAAAAGGCCAAAAAAGACACACCTTGCTTATAAATAACTCTATTTGTACTTGATGCCTGCAGTTCGGCATTTTTTCGGGTGGAGTAGAAAATTATTTTTAGAGAATATGTTCTAAAGCTCTAAGAAGTTGTTTATAAGAAATAGATACAAACATCTATTTCTGTGAAGATATATATTTTCTTTTTCTAAAAGAAATTGAAAGTCTTAAAAGGTGATAGACAATCCAATCATTTCCGAGTTTACGATAAAGGTTTTAATATTATTACATTTTATGCTGTTTGAGTCAATAAATGTGTTGTTGAAAAAACAAGAGAAAGTCTAAGTTTATATACAGTCCCCCGGTCCTATTAGTTATGTTTAGTAAAATATTATGGCGCAATAACATTTTAAACGAAAGACGTTCCACTCTTCTACGTCTAAAACTGACCGAGTTATGAATTTCATTATTTTAAGCTAATAAACGGCCGTCTCCAGCAAGCACTTCGCATTGCTCGGCAGATCTTCCTCGAGGTGGCCATTGGAAGAGTATAAAATATTGATATTCAAAGCTTCATAACTCGGTAAATTTTAATCGCAGTTGTTTGTTTGAAATGTTATTGGGTCAAGAATACTGTTCTAAACGTAACAAATAGGACAGGAAGACTGTATAAAAATGTAGACTTCTTAAATTTTTCAGCTGTACATTTATTGACTCAAACAACACAAAATACGATATATTAAGTCATTTAAATCATATTTCCAATTTAGAAATTAGCTATTTAATTGTCTACGATTAGAATGGGCATTTTGTATAACCTTTATTCTTACCATGTTAGCACCGTGCTACTGATAATAATAAATGCGTATGAGGTAAAATAAATATTCTGAAATTTATTCTATGAATTAATCCGTGAAGACGAATTAATGTGTTTACATACTTGAGATAGAATATTAGTCTATTATGGAGGAGTTTTCTGTTTTGTTGCGATTTACGGTAAATGGGTTTTCCGCCAGGCCTATCAATTTCAGGTACTAGTGTTAAGTCAAAGGGATTCTTCAAAATTTCAACTCTGTTTGAAGATATTAATTAATGTTTAATGTGGAGTTTTTGAATCTTATGCCTTAAGAATATTTTGAAAATATTAAATTTAATGTTCCTATTGTCGTAGCGCTCAATGTTTACTTAAAATAAGAGCCTAATTTTGTGGAAATGTTGCTATAATTATTCTTTATCTCTCTTTTTGGCGACTTCCAAGGTTTGTTTGGAGGTTAAATTTTTAACCAAACGATTTAGCTAAATCCAATCATTCCATTTAGAATTTAAATACTTTAAGAGTTTTTTTAACCGATTTAAAAAAGAAAGTATTACACAAACTCAAAGAACACGGAATTCAACGCTTTGTGAACTAAAGAAAGAACTGATTCGAACTTGGCGCTTCATACAGTTTCCAAATGGATTTGGCGATAGCTTAAATCGGTGGGTTACCGGAAAACGGTCTGAGAATCCAAAATAAACAAACCAGAAAACTCTTCCGTATGGTGGAAAAATCACTGTAACTATTATCAAATTCAAGAAATCTATAATCAATAAGACAGTTAACTAAAAAAAACCGTTTGCGACATGCACTATTACACCATCACACCGAATCCTAAATAATAATTCAGGCATTGAATATTTAACTAATAAAATAAGATTAGCGAAGCTCTGCGAAAATCTTAATGAAACCAATTAAATCATGACCTTCACGTCCTGTTTGTCGCCTAATGCTTCCGACTAAAGCTCCCATCAAATCGGTCAGTCGAATTTTGTTCCGTTGGCGCATTCCTGTTTACAAAATTGTCCGAGGATCCTTATTCCTTCTCCTGCAAAACTATTTGCCTGAAAATGAACGGGATCTGATTAGCACAATCTGGATCCAACCGGTTGGCTCTCAACTCGGAAAAGGCTCAGACATTCTTCAGACCTATCGGTGAATAAAATTCCTTTGGCCATTTAAATAGCGATGCAGGTTTCACAGATTCATTCGATGTCAGTTTATCTGCTTTCTGTAAAGTTCTAGCAGGATGAATTCTATAATTATATTAATGTATACAATATAGATTTTGAGCAATTTAATTTTGACTCCAAGTGCGCGCGTAACTGCAAAATAACTGACAATTTACACAACAACAATAAAAATAAATGAAAAACAAAACATACTTACTAAACGGGAAAACGAATTAAATTTGACAAACAGAAAAAAAAATCAAGCAAAGTAAAACATATAATTATGAACTATTTTTCTTTTTCAAATAAATTTATGGACGAGTTTTCTGGTTTGTTTATGATGGATTCACAGACCGTTTTCCGTTGAATTCTGTGTCTTTTGAGTTCGTTTAATTCGTTTTATTTAAAACGGCTAAATTCCAAATAGAAAGATTGTAATTAGCTAAATAGTTTGGTTAAAATTTCAATCGCAAGTGATTATCTATCTAAATCGTTTGGCTAAAACTTTAACTGCCAAATAAGCCTTAGAAGTCGCCAAAATGCGCGATAACGAACAATTGTGGCAGCCTTTACACAAAATGATGCTCTTATTTTAAGTAAATATTGAGAGCTACAGCAATAGGAACATCAAATTTGAAAATTGTTTTAGCAAGATTTCTTATAGATATCGAATGTCAAAGTTGTGTTCAAAGCAAATAAGCCATTAAATATAATTATATTTCCACTACAAATTTAGACTGCATACAATGCCATAGAAGTTTTTAGGTACACTGAATGTTTTCTACTAATTTTTCAATATTTTCTGTGTTCTATTTCTTCTGTTCATTTTTTTTCATCATTTATTCACTAAAATCCTTTTACAATAAATTTTAGTTTCTCCATTTTAATTCAGTTCCAAACTCTGTCCCTATCTACATTAATTCCCTAAAAATATAGTTCAGATATATTTTAAACATCGAAGCATGTTTATTCTTCTAAAGGTAAAAGAAGAAAATCGCTTCGAATGTTTTAAAAGTTAGTCATCTTTTACGAGCGCACACATCTCCATATTTTACTCAATTTCCATGGAATCTGCATCAATCAGTTTTCTCTTGGAGAAATTGCTCTCAGGAACATTCATCTTTATTCAAATTACTTAAAAATGCACATTTAAGTGACAGCAGAAAACTTTTGTTCGAAAGAGCGTTGTGTTTAGGATTGAGTTTCAGAAATATTTTAAGTAACGGAAATTTGGGATGATTAGTTTTCGTAAAGGCAAAATATATTGCTACAAACCATTCTTTTTTTAATTTAGTTCAGTATAAAAAAAGTATATTTAGTTCAGCCTAAATATACTTTTTTTACTAGAAGGCATTTTTAATGTATTATGAGGCATTTTTTTTATTTTTTAAACATTTTTATTAATTTCTTTTATGTTTGTAAAGATGGAATTTTGCAATCAATTTAACACTCACTCCTTTATGTGTGCTAGAGTTTTAAAATTCAGTATACTTATGAATTTTCAATAACAATACACTATTTTAAAATTTTCAGAACTTAATTATCATTTAAGACATTAATTTAATTTAATTTTTATTCTGTACTAGTGGCGACACTGATTTGTGAGGTAGTCGCAGTGGCCTAGTGTTAAGTTATCAGCCTCAGAAGCGGAGGACTCCAGGTTCGAAACCCGATTCCCCTGAAGAATCCAGAGTGTACTGGGCCTGTTACACGCTAAATCATGCTTAGGTGTCCAACGTGCTAGTGTAGTGGCCACTAGGGATGGCGGTTATTAAAAAAAAAAAAAAACGGTTTTCGGTTAAACCGTTTTTTTAACCCGGCGGTTGAAACCGCTCAAAATAACCAATTTTTGAAAAAGCCGGTTTTCGGGTTTTTTTTAAAAAAAGCAAAGTTTGCGGACAGAATTTTCAATTAATAATAATTTGCAATACGTAATTATTAATACAATAATTAATTAATGTAATAAGTAATGATTATAAATAAATAACTAATACAATATGTAATAATAATAAATGAGTAATTATTGCAATAAGTTAAGTATTATAGACAAAAGTTTTTATTTACATTATTTTCACACGAAATTAATTCATTGGCCAATATTTATCATCTAATATGCTCATAAAGACTCTTTCGGCAATGCGTTTATCCGTGAGTCGACACCTCTCATCGAAAACAACATCATTCAACGTAGATATTAATCTTTCGGACGCCACAGAAGTTCCGACTAAAGATAAATATTTTTTGGCTTAAGAAAACAGACGCCGTTTTCAGACGAAAATTTTTATTAATATTGTTTTTGCAAGAAATCAATCCATTGGCCAATATTTATCTGTTCATAAAGACTCTTTCAGTAATCCGCCAACCAACAGACGCCTCGAGGAAGCCGTTGTCGGTGATTGGCCTATAAGATGATGAAATTCAAAGCTTTAATACTTGGTAAATTTTAGTCTAGTCGAACCTAAAATCGAGCCTATCTTCCGATCCAGTTTTTTCCCCGGTTTTTGGATTTAAAAAAAATAATTGGTTTAAATCGGGGCAAAAAATAACCGAAAAAACCGGTTAACGGAAACAAAAAAAAAACGGTTTTAGGTTTAAACCGGTAAGTCTTTCCCATTCCTAGTGCCGACAACCCATGTCCACCGACTCACCCATAGGGTTTAGAGTCCACACAGATGGAGAGGTGAGATTGCGCTGGTGTGGTGCGGAAGTTTGGAAGGTCGGGTGCCAGATCAGGTGTCACCCTCGTCATCTGACCGCAGTTCAAAATTTCGAGGTCCGTCCCAAAATAGCCTTCGTGTTGCTTCAAAACTGGACGTTAATGTACCTAAACTTAATAGTGAGTTTTCAGTATAAACTTATTCCACAATTCCTTAATGTGCATAATTATAAATTATAATTTAAAGATTAAAAGTAAAAAATGACTGCAATTCAAAAAGTCCTTACTTTTTAGTATACTAATAAAAGTTTGTTTTTAAATTATAATTCCCTGATTCATTTTAAATTCGGGCAACTATATCGACGTAGTTCAGGCAGAAGTCACTAGGTTAAAATACGTAGTTTTGAGATACGGCCAATTTAAACTTTTAAGTCGTTATGAAGAATAGTAAAAATTATTTTACAGACTTCTAACTCCTGCAGTAGGTTTGCTGATGCTTAGATAACTGGTTTGTATCATGAAATAATTAATTGGAAGTTTTAATTGGCTTCAATAGTCCGTCAAAGGGAATTTTTGTAGTCTTAGTGACTTTTGCCTGACAAAATCTAGACTGCTTCCATGACTTTATTATTTAATTAATTATTATTTAATTGATCTCCTTTATTTACTACCTCGGTATGATTTATTTTTATAAGTTGAAATTATTCATTCATAATGTTAGCACATAAAAATAAATTATTAAGTGTAATTTAAGTTTTTTCTTGACTTAGTGAATTTTAACTGCCGAAATGTAAACTGCGTTTATGACTTCTTATCAACCAGTAATATTTATTTAATTGAACTCTTTAGTTTACAACATCAATTTGATCCATGTCTAAAAAATATAAATTGACTATATTAGCGCATAAAAATATATTATTAATTATAATTTATGCTAACATTCCAACCTATTGCTTTGCATGATCGATTTACATTAAAGTTGTGTTTACTATTCATCACATAAAGTATTTATCACGTCATAGTAATAAATAATTAGTGCAATAGCAGATATTTATTTTAATGACACCTTTATTATATTTCTGCACAAAACCAACTTCATTCTCTGAATCAAATTCCTGGCTAGGTTCTGGATTTAGATTCGCAGTTTGAACTTAGAAAGGATTTATACTATGAAGGAAATGTTTGTGGTATCCCTCCCTTTTTACTTTCTCGTATACGAAGTATACAAAGAGAAAGTATTGTAATCGTCAAAAAATTCGAACTTTAGATTTCGACGAATCTCCACGTTTTAGACCTCCCTGAATCCGAAAAACACAATTTTAAAATTATGTCTGTCTGTGAACACGATAACTCGAATACTATTAGAGCAACGGGGATGAAATTTGGTATGTGGTCTTGACACTTAAGTTTCAGGTTTCTATAAAAGTTTGGACAAGATCTGTCAACGGGAAGTCTGTCTGTGAGCACTATAACTCAAAACCTTGACTAGCTAGATAGATAAAATCTGGTACACAGTTTTATCATAAGAAATGTAGGTCCGTATCAAAATTTGGACCAAATCCATCGACGGGTTGACTGTCTGTATGTATGCCTAATCTCATACTTGTGTACAAGATAACTCATTAGCACAAAGACTTAGATAAATAAAATTTGGTGTGTGGTCTTCTAACCTTAATTGTAGATTTGAGTCCAATTTTTTTCTAAATCGGTCAGAAGAAAGGTGTTAAAATTGCAAATTTCGTTTTCTTTATCTTACACCCATTGGTAATCAAGCCGGCTCCTAATTCCACTTCCGCGTTGGATGACCTTCGGAAATCGTGGACTGCCTTTTAGCTTATTTTTTATAAGGATTTCTTCAAATTCTCGCATCTGACGTTCTAACAACTCTATAATTTTCATTTCTTTCAGCTCATAACCTGAACGTTTCTGTCGGATTTAAATCAAGAACGGTTTAAATATCTTATTCCTTTTTCTTTAAATTAATTTTTCACTGATCAGTTCAAACTTTTTTTTCTAGCGAGATTTGACAGCGAGAGTTTCTACGGACGGCATTGTGGGAATTTCATTGGCTGGTGAAGGACCTTCCTCGCAGGAGGCGACGTAATATGCTTTCATTCCCAGCATGCATTTCTACAGTCCGATTCCTTCCGCTGGCGTCATTACATTCGCGTCATTGTCGAGAGGAAAAAGAAGCGGGCAAACTCAATGATATATACATTTCTGTTTTGATTTCGTTTTCAAAACTTTCATTTATGTAATTGTATGTGGCTCTTTTTTTTCAATTTGTTGAAGTTCTGACACCACGGGCATCGCCGTACGCGTATTGCTATCGGCAATGTCTTAACATGTCCTGCTTGCTGTCTAATAATGATTTTCACGTTTCAATTTTTTAATATTGTTTTGGATCAACGTACTCTGTACTGTTTTCCTACCGTTCAAATGTCATTATCGCAAAGGAAAAGAAGCGGGAAAATCAATAATGTGTATCTTTTGTTTTGATTTTGTTTTCAAAACTTTTTCGTGTCATTGTGGGCATTTCCCCCCCCCATTTTGTTGAAGTCCTGATTTCACGGGCAATGCCGTGCGCAAACTGCTAGTTTTTGATAATATGTGGTTCATTATATTCATATTAATGTTTGACATTTTAATTTATTTCTTTTCTTTTATTAACAAAATGGTGAAAAAAACGTGGATGGTAAGCTATATCTTAATCATTCTAAAGGGAATTGTTCTTAATTTCCTGGTGAAAAGCTTTGAGAGAAACATGAGTTCTTTTTTTTGTCGTGGTGAATTGCATGTTTCTAAAGAAAAACAAATTATATCAGTTGTGAAAGAAAAGAAAACACAACAAATTCCACTTTTTTGGAATTCATTCACGAAATTAACTTTAGAAAATCTTAGCCTTAATTAGGTTTATATTACCGTTTGGAATTTAATTTATTTCTTTTCTTAAATCCCAAATTGGTGAACAAAAAAAACCGTGGATGGTAAGCTACATCTTAAATCTTTCTAAAGGGAATTGTTCTTATTTTCCTGTTGAAAAGCTTTGAGAAAAACATGTGTTTCTTTTCATGGTGGACAGAATTCTACAGAAAATATTAACAATCCCAATAAAAAATAAGTAATAAGTAAACCTAACAAATTCCGCTTTTCGCTGGAAGATTTCTAAATAAAAATACTCTAACAAGTATTTCAGAAGCCTGAAATCGTTAATATTAAAAGAACATCCAGCGACACAGAAAACGATCGCTGGGAGACTATTGAAAATGTCAGCTTCAGCTGTAAATTAAATAATAAATTCCGCTCTAAATCTTCAGAATGAAAAGTTTGTCGTTCGTCATCTTTTCCCAAGACACGTAACCTAGAGAAGTCATTGCAGGCGCAGTTAGAGGGAGAAAAATGGAAAAATATCCCAACAAATAAATGACTCGAGGGGCCATTTTTTGAAACGATAGAAGCAAGAAAACGACGATTTATTATGCCATCCGAGATTTAAAATACGGTTTCAAACTCCATTGTTGTTGTGAAAAATGAATCGTGCAGCGATGATGATAAAATAGGAGCACTATAATAAGACATAATTTTTTGTGAGTTATACATCAGATTAAATGCACAATTTAGAATTAAAGTTGAAATGGGTCAGACATTCCATTTTAATTGTCATCAATTCCGATTTCATTATAAAAAAATGTAAAGGAGATTCAAAACTCTAGTCCAAAACAGCAAGAAACTTTTTTGTCTTAATTCGTCTATCTGTATAGTATTTTTTTATAATTTACACTTATTTATAGTAACCATAACATGCACACAAAAAATGTATTTAAAATCGTCACAACACCTCTGTGATTTTAAATGTAGTAACAAAAGCAATGAAAAATATTGTACTTAAAAAACATAAGAAAGGCTCAATTCTGGTCCGCGCCATAGATTTTTCGTGAAAACGTCGGTATAAGATCATAAAACAAGTGTTTTGTATTAATATGTAATTTAATTATCAACCTGACCCCTGCTACATGCGATAAACTTGTGATTTATCTATTCTGTAACCATTATACTACTCTGTGTAAATACTGTATTAAAGAGATTTATAATTAAATTACATATTAATACGAAATACTTGTTTTATGATTTTATCCCGATGTTTTCACGAAAAGTCTATGATTTATTTAGTGTATCTTTTGATGGTGCCATCTGTTAACAGTATATGAAACTAAATTTCGCGTATGCGCAGTAAAACATTATTTATTATAACTCCTCATATTTCCCGTAATATTCAAATTTTTGAATTCAAATTTTAATACAATATTTCTTATACGTATTGTTAAGTATTCTGTATGTTTCGTACAATTCGAAAGAAAACTCTGCATGTTGTAATCAAAAAACATACGGAGTTTGAAATTTTCAATATAATACCGGTTTTTACTTACATTCGGATAAATATTTTTATTGTCTCACTCTGGGTCCTAGTAATACTCCTCGAGCTCTTTGAAATGACACCAGAATCAACCTCCTAGCTAAACGCGTTTCCACGCTACACTTATTTATAACTTTGCATAAAGCTAATTCATAACAATCACGCTCATGCACCTACACTGGTACGATGACGTCACAGGCAAATCAAATACTATGCGACAAACTCTTACAGATATGATCTATCCGTTGTGGGGTCAACCATTCTTTTCGCATTATTAGTCTCGTAGTTATTAGCGATTCTAATCTGACGGTATTTTGTCACACAAGAAAGTTCGATCGACTATCACTGTAACGAGCGGAAAGACGTTTTCATGTCAAAATATTTTTTTTAAAAAATTGCACTGAAATAAAAATATTATTCGGTGAAAAGCCAATTTTTCTTTAAATTTAAATTTGCGTAAAAATTGTTTTTGGCGATTATGTTCTTCGAAGTTATTGAGGAATTTTAAAAAATTTTGATTAATTTTTAAATACACCTATAATTAAAATTTTGAAAAACCCCTTCTATGTGAGCACCTACTACGAAAGAAGTAACTACGTGCCTAATTTGGTAGCTCTAGGTCCAATAGACTGCCTTGTAGAGCTTTTTGAAAGATTTTTGCGTATTGCATCGCACTATTTACAGATACCAACTTGCATATAAACTTTAAGAGAGAGACAGATCAGAGCTACAGAGAGTTTTGCCTCTCCTAGAATCGAAATTTCCCGTATTGAGCAATGCGGAGCTCTCAATCGGAAGAAAAAAGCAACCCTTTCTCCCACTGAAATTAGAACGCCGAGAGCTGCACTCCGGAGCAGCTCTCGCTCGGCGCGACTTCCTCATTTGGCCTTTTTTCTCTTTCTTTCAGTAGTCCAATCATTAAGAAGTTTTTTAAATCAAATTCTGGAGGAGTTGTAAATTTTTGCTCCTTTATTTTTTGGGGGGTGCTGATTACAAATCTGATGTTTGCCACCAAAAATTTTTGTTGGAGTTTTAGCTATAGCCAAAAAACATGAAAAACAATTTCCCAGTTTTTTTCTTATAACTCAAAAATTATCAATTTTTAGTATATCATCTCTATGTATCAAAATAATCAGCACAAAATTTCCTACAACTTAGATCAATACAACTGCTGCAGCATTGCTTGTGTCTGAGCTGACGGACCGCCACTGAATGTATGTCAGTTCAGGTACCTCGTAAATTATTTGTTCGACATGGAATTTCAAAAAAAAACAAAAAACTATTATTTAATTTCTTACCTTTTTAATCTTCAAGTTTAGAAACATTCTGAGCTTGGTCCTCCCGTTTTATCTTTTTATCTTATTCATATTTCAGATATGCGGAACTTCAATTAGTACTTTAATAACAACGAAGATTAAAAAATTAATTTTTAAATCTTTGTTGTCATGCAGTAAAATTTTAATGAGTTATTTAATTAATTAATCATGCATTAAAATTCGTAGGATAAAAAAGCAAGATTCAAACGTTTGTAAAAATGAAAAGTAAAACCGAAACTATTTTAAAA
>BGPR01039547.1:2687-14264 GCA_013235015.1 Araneus ventricosus
TTGCTCACGCAAAAAAAAACTGTACGCCTTGTGAAAATTTTGCGTATGGCTCTAAAGCGAAAGTGTTTCGAATTCATAAGATATTGCGTGATCCTGCCGAAAACCGTTCAGCGTCAGAGTTATGTATCGGCGCTTTGGGGTCAAAATTTAGCATTGGTAGGAATGCCTGAAGGTTGTATTCTTTTCTTTATCGTTTCATCTTTCGTGCCATCCAATCGGAATTCATTCTGATTGGATAGAAAATCAACCCACGAATTTCTTCTGATGCGAATTTCGTGAGAAAAAAAAGATCGTTAGCTCTCCGTGAAGGAAGCCATTTTATTTTTGCGTTCTTTTTACCATTCTTTTCTTCATTTTTGTTAGTTATTTCGATTTCATTTTTGTTAGTTTTCGTTCTTTAACGTTTGTCTATCAACACAAACATGACACATTTGTACGCAAATGCGGATTTCGGTGTTTTCGGTATCGAATTTTGTCATTCTTGGAATCGATGTAAATCTGCATTAAAAGTTTTGGTAAGGCGTTGGAGGAGGAGGGGAAGGGTTGCTCTCACAAAAGACGTGAATAGCACGCAAACAAAAACTGTGCGCCATGTACACATTCAAATTAATCTGAGATAAAAGATAAGAAAGAATGTATATTGAAACGTATTCTTCAATTTAGAGTGTTAAATACAAAATGTTGAGCAAAAAGCAGTCTGCTTTAGAATATTTTAGAAAAAAGATTTTTTGCGTGATGCCATTGACATGCAAAAGTTTAAGGTCATCAGGTAAATGGTACTAGGAGGAACTTGATAGTAAGAAAATAGCTGTGACAAAAAAATAAAAGAAAAACCTCCAATCAAAGAAAGAGAGCAAAATTTAGAAAATGAAGGAAAATAGCAGACTGGAGCATAAAAGAAAGCTTGAAGTGCTAGCTCAAAAAATGAGAAACAAAAGTCTTAATAATTATGTATAATCAAAAAAAGTTTTTACATGGCCATATTTTTTAGTGAGATAATTTTTATCATAGTTTTTATTTTAACAAAGCTTTATACGTAATTCATTTTTCACCCATTAATTTTCTTTTAAATAATAATTCTACAATATTTTTAATATTCCAAGCACTTTTTGTATAAATTTATTCATTTATTGTTCAAGTAATCATACTTACTTTGCTTCTTGGTGTTTATGTTTGATACGATTCCGTATTTATGAAGTTCAGCTTTTTTTGTTCTAAGCCTGTGTCATGTCTGATAACAACATAGGTTTTATTTCTGAAGTCGCAATTTCAAGAAACTTTTTACCTTTCATAAGTAATTACGACAGTCTTATAGAATTCTTCAGTATTTTGAACTCTTTATGGAGATTCCATTAGTTAAGTTTAAGTTTCAGATTTTTTTATCATTTTATTTGAAAATTTAAATCATCCTGAATATATCATGATATTGCACATGAGCGTACTTTAAATAATTGAGAAGATATAGTCAAAACCCATCTCAATATAAAGAGATGTTTGGTGAGTGATTTATACTTTAAATACTTACACACAGGATTTTTAAAATATTGTTCATCAAACACACAGAAATTCCCCTTCTATGTTTATACAAACACAATGAAAAAACATGCAAAATCAAAGCATTGCGTTATAGTTTTTTTTCAGTGCTTGGTATCTTACATATAATTTTCAAGAAAAAGGTATACTATTTTAACGTCATAAAAAGTGATTAAAGCATATCTGATTATTTACCATGTTAAATGATTTTAAAGCTGTGATATTTCGAAGGGAATTTTCATAACATTTGTTTGCAATGGGTTGCTTAGTTTTTTTAAATCCTGCGCGCAAATGAAATCCATGTTCCACTACTTATATACAATCGATTTACGTAATATATTATTAATATATACATTTGCAATGCTTAAAATTATTACACTGACTTTAAAATCCGTATCTAGGGAGGAACTTATTTCGAGTAATTATGGTAAAAACAAAATCTATAAGTTTTTACTAAGTAATAAACAGTCGCACTTTTGCTATTGCTTTTTCGTTGTAAAAAGATCCTATAACACTTTATGTTTTAAACACAAACGATTAAGATTTAAAAATAAGTGGCAGTTACTTGCGATTTTGTTTAGTTATATTAACGTCCCGTTTTGAAGCAACACAAGGGCTATTTTAGGACGGACCACGTCATTTTGAACCGCGGTCACATGACTAGGACGATACCTGAGCTGGCACCCCCTCTCCAAACTTTCGCCTCACAGCAGAGGGAGGACGTTTCACCCCTACCTATGATTTAACAGGCAACACAGTTACTTTAGAGTCACAGCTACCATTTTTGTCGGTTGAATGCAGTTCCAAATGTTAGTATTTTGCCGCAATTCATCTGCACGTTGTTCTTCCAAAAGTGAGGCGATTATAGTCTCGTTTCTTTTAATTGATGGGTGCAAGACCATATTGCTTCTATTTGCTTCCGATCCATACTGTAACAGCTATGAAATTAGAAACCGCACTCAAATACTGACGGCGCAAATCGTCAAGTGTGAAAGCAAACATGATACGGCAAAAAAAAATAAACAACTTTGCGCCGTAACGGTTAAACCGCATAATGTGAAAGGGGCCTAAGGAAATGTTTCTTTACAAGTGCTGACCTCGGATAGTAATATAAAAACAGCGATCTTGAAAAATATATTATACGTACCAGAGATAAAAACAAATTTAATATCAGTAAAGAAAGCTACAGAAAACGGATGTAGAGTAATATTTAATAAAAATAAATACAAAATTATGCAAGACATTAATGTATGCTTAGAAGGAAAAATAAATTACTCCCTTTATGAGTTCGTTTTAGAAACCTCGCGAACAAAAATGTCTGCCCAATTCGCATTTCATTCATTTCATTGTGACAATAATAACTGTATAGACCTATGGCACAAAAGATTTGACCATAGAAATAACACTGTTAAGTTAATTTCAGAAAACTTAGCAAAAGGTATCAAAAATTGATAACTGTAAACGTATCACTACATGCGAAAACTGTATAAAATCAAAACTAACTTATTTGCCATACCCCAAAATAGCTGAATACAGGGCAAGAAAACCTCTCGAGTTCGTACATTCTGATCTTTGCGGTCCTATAGAAAATTCATTAGGTGGGAAATCATATTTCTTTACCATTATTTATGATTATAGTAGGTTTACAATGATTTATTTGATCTCAAGGAAAAATGAAGTATTCTCAAAACTAAGGGAATATATAGCTATGACAGAAAATAAATTTTGTAGAAGAATACAAACCCTGAGAACATATAATGGAGGTACATATGTGAGTAACGAAATAGAAAATTACTTAATTGAACGAGGAATACATCATCAATTAACTGTACATTACTGTCCTTCTCAAAATGGAGTCACAGAACGAAGAAACAGGGCTTTAACTGAAATGATTAGATGTATGCTCTCCGAAGCTGGTTTACCACATAAATTCTGGGGTGAGGCGGTATGCACAGCAACATACTTTCAGAATCGTCTCTCAACAAAACCAAATAAGAAGACACCTTACGAATTGTGGACAAATCGCAAACCAGATTTATCGCACATTAGAATTTTTGAATGTAAAGCTTATGCGTACGTTCTCAAACAGAAACGAGGAAAGTTAGAAGATAAAGCGGTTGAAGGAGTATTCTTGGGTTATGATAATAGATCTAAGGGTTACAGAATTTATTTAGGAGATAATAATATAATGATAAGCAGAACGGTAAAATTAGAGGGAAATTCTCTTCCTTATGCTAGAAAAGAACTTAAAAAACAGGAAGAAAAACGAAACAGCTGGTTAAATTAGAACTGAAACATGAAGAAAACCAAAAAATGGAGGAAGAAGAATCCAATGAAAGAATAGAAGTAAACCCATGTGAAGACGAAGAAAATTAATTCACAGGAAAACAATCAACCCAGAAGATCAAAAAGTGAAACGAAAGGAATACTTCGTGAAAGATTCACATTTTATGCAAATTCCAGAAGAATCCAAGAACTGAAAAGCTGGAATGATGTCTTAAAGCTGGAAAATCCTTAAGAGAAGCAAAAATGGATGGAAGCATCAAAAGAAGAAATGATGTCTCTACAAAAGAATCACACCTGGAAATTAGTGACATCACCATCAGGAAAAAAGGTAATCGGGTGTAGACATTCAAAGCCAAATATAACTCAAAATGCAATATCGAAAGATATAAAGCCAAGCTAGTCGCAAAAGGTTTTTCACAAAAATTCGGATCTAACTATGACGAAACTTTTGCACCTGTAGTCACATATACTACAATAAGAGCTTTCTTAGCTGCAGCTGCGTACAAAAATCTAAACGTTACGCATATTGACATAAAAACTGCTTTCTTACATGTAAATTTGGAAGACGAAGTCAACATGTCCCAACCAGAAGGTTACATTGAAGCAGGTCAAGAACAGAAGATTTGCAAACTAAACAAGGCCATCTATGGTTTAAAACAAGCTGCAAGAGCTTGGCATCTTAAAATTGAAGAATCACGTATGCAATACGGTTTTGAACAAAGTAAAGCCGATCCATGTCTATTTAAATTCGCAAACAACGGAAATTCAATGTACATAATTGTCTACGTAGGTGATTTGCTCATAGCTGGAAAAGAAGAAGATATAAGAAAAATTATAAATGAACTAGAAGAAGAATATGAATTGAAAAATCTTGGCGAAGTAACTTACTATTTAGGAATAAATATCGAAAGATCTAAAGAATGAAATTTTGCTCTAAATCAGAAATACAAAATTGAAGCAATTGTTGAAAAATTGTTGAAAGAAGCTAAGCCAACTAATACTCCCATAGATCCAACTTATCTGAAACAAGTAGAAGATGTTCTACAGCCAAATAATACTCAGTATAGACAAGCAGTAGGGGCATTACTATACGTAGCAACAGTACCGAAGCCTGACATCTCAGTAGCTGTCAACATCCTCAGCAGAAGGAATGAAAAACCAAGAGAAAGAGATTGGAATGTTGTGAAGCGAATAATAAGATATTTGGAAACTACAGCTGAATTAAAGCTAATTATCAGCAAAGATAAAGAACCAATCTTAAATGCTTTCTGTGATGCGGACTGGGAAAATGACAAATCGAGCAGAAAATAAACCAGTGGAAATCTATTCAAGCTAGGAAATAGTCCTAGTGGATTTCAAAATGTCAAAACTGTGTAGCACTCTCGTCAACAGAAGCTGAATATGTTTCAGCAGCCAATACTGCACAAGAGGTTATATGGTTGATCAATCTGACAAAAGACCTGGACTTACCACAATCTCTACCAGTTACAATTTATGAAGACAATCAGTCTTGCATTAAGCTGTCACAATCGTACAAGCATCATTCAAGAACGAAATATATAGATTTGAAGTTTCATAACTTACGACATCTTAGAGAAACTGGTATGATAGAGTTAGAATACTACCAAAGCAAGGAAATGTCTGCTGATATCCTGACGAAACCACTACCACGTCCTGTGTTTGAACATCATCGAACTTTACATTCATTCCTTGTAACACTTCTCTATTAGCTGTATTTTTCTGTGTTTTGTGCTTTGATGTGCTCGTGCAAATAAATCTTCATATTTTTCCAAGTAGTGCTCTGAGTTCCTCTTAACATTTATTATGGATTATATATACATATTTTATTATAGACGATGTTTCTGCTTTTATCTGCGCTGCAAACTACTGAAAATTAGGTAAGTGAAATTTCACTTAATCTTTTAATTTGGAATAATACTAAAGATTATTGTTCTAACAAAAATAAAAAGTCAAAATATTTTTATTTGAGTTATTCCCCCAAAATATGAAATCGTTTTGTGAGAAAACCTTACGTGATATAAAGAAATATATTTCAATATTCGTTTATCTATATATATATATACTAGCTGTTACCCGCGACTTCGTGCGCGAAGAATTTGAATTGTTCTTTTTTTTAATTCACGAATGTAAATGTTTTGTTGCATTTTGAAAGGGGAAAGGAAAAGTTCTGACGGTTGATAATACTTAATTGGACGACTGACAGGAGTGTACTGTACATGTATGCTGATATAGTTATGTAAATTGTTTATCTATGATGATATACTTTTGTATACCACGTTATTTGCACGGATGTAGAGGTTGTGTGGGCTGTACACACGTGAACAGGCCACATATAGTTGCCCATGGGAAAAATATGGTTTTTCCAAATGGACGCCTGCCACTGTGTGTCATTGCGCAGTCTCGGTATATGGAGGTTACGTATTAGTAGTACTGGCACACCGACTATCATTCTAGGCTTGTCGGAAGGTGCCCCTGACAATTCCAAGATCTTGAAGAGCTCTACAGAATATGATGCTCCTTGTTAATGCCTATTACCGTATCTACAGAAGAATATTCTGTAATATTCACTGTGAAAATTAAACAAAACATCGAGAGAATAATTCACTAACGTCATTGGATCACTGTGTAACCGTATTAAAAGCTGTAAATGCTACCACAACAGGAAACCGGAAGTGTAAAGTCTCCTTTGTTATTTATGGTCAAAAAAAGCAATATTTTCTTATATTAATTTTAACACTGGCAAAAGCCCGCGCGCGAAACAGTAATTTGGCTTGAATTTATTTCTATAAGAATGAAAAGTATTGTTAGAAATTACGTTAAAAATATTATTAAACCTTTATAGCAATCGGAGAAAACATTTCATCGCAATGGAATTAATAGCATTAAAAAGATCATTTTCTGGTCTTTAAAATGGCATAAATATAATTGTTGTCTAATAAAGATTTCAGAAGTTATTGGCAAAAAACGTCTAAGCATTAGGCTTAAAAGCGGCTAATGTTCGTTATTTAATTAAATATCTTAAGAACTAATTAGCTCTGAAAGTTGAAAATAACACCTTTGACCTAAAAATATGCTCTAGAATGCCGTGTGTAAATTTCACGTCGCTACCGTTCACCGTTTAGGAGGAGTTCTTGTGACCGACCGATCGACCGACAGACAGACAGATACATGTATATTCTGCCTTATTTTATGGATACTTATAAATATAAGAAAAATTTTCAGAAATAAAGGTAAATTGGTTCAAAGTCTAACCATTTCCTAGCAAATGAGTAGCTATAAATTTGCGTTATTTCAAAATCGTCTGCACGTAAAATTTAAAAAATTAATAAAAATTGAATGAAAAATGTCACAGAAATACAATTGGTATCATTGAAAAGGTAAAATCTTTATCTTTAAGATGGTATAAATATAATTTGTATCGGACAATTTGGTCCGAAGTTACAGCGGAAAAAAGGGTTACGTGATAGTTGATTTTAAAAATAATTTATTCCACGTGTTTTCGCATTCCTGAAGTATCACGTGACAGTTTATTGAAAAATAAAAATCTTCATCGCGAATCGCGGAGTCAATGGGCTTTCTTTGTTAACTATTTTTAATCTGTAGTCAAAAATAATTAATTTAACGTGATTTCACCTAGGCTATGTCCGTTCTTGGGTTTGAAGCTACAACTCTGCCAATTTTCATCCAAATCGGTTTGGTAGTTTGGTCGTGAAAGCTTAACAAACAGACAGACAGACAGACAGACAGACTTTCGCATTTATTATATTATTAAGGACTAGCTGTTACCCGCGACTTCGTGCTCGAAGAATTTGAATTATTCTTTTTTTTTAAATTCACGAATGTAAATGTTTTGTTGCATTTTGAAAGGGGAAAGTAAAAGTTCTGAAGGAGATAATACATAATTGGACGGCTGACAGGAGTGTACTGTACATGTATGCTGATATAGTTATGTAAATTGTTTATCTATTCTAATATACTTTTGTATACCACATTATTTGCACGGATGTAGAGGTTGTGTGGGCTGGACACACGTGAACACGCCATGTATAGTTGCCCATGCGAAAAATATGGTTTTTCCAAATGTACGCCTACCACTTTCAGTATCTGGTCCGGAGCCTGGCAAATGACATTTTTAAAGGGATTTGTTGCCTTCTGAACTGAGATGATAAATCCTTCGGCATTATCGGAAGGCGTGGAATTAAAATACTCTCTCTTCTCCCTATATCAGTCATAACAGTAGCTTTCATGACGTTTGGATCTTGGTGTGTAATTTGCGACCGTGTGCCATTGCGCAGTCTCGGTATATCGAGGTTGCGTATTAGTAGTACTGGCACACCGGCATTCAATCTCGGCTTGTCGGAAGGTGCCCTGACAATTCTAAGATGTTGAAGAGCTCTACAGTATATGATGTTCCTTGTTAATGCCCATTACCGTATCTACAGATGGATATTCTGTAATACCTCACTGTGAAAGTTACACAAAGCATCGAGAGAATAATTCACTAACGTTATTGGATCACTGTGTAACCGCATTAAAAGCTGCAAATGCTACGACAACAGGAAACCGGAAGTGTAAAGTCTCCTTTGTTGTTAATGGTCAAAGAAAGCAATATTTTCTTATATTAACTTTAACACTGGCAAAAGCCCGCGCGCGAAACAGTAATTTGGCTTGAATTTATTTCTATAAGAATAAAAAGACTTGTTAGAAATTACGTTACAAAAATATTTTTAAACCTTAATTACAATCAGAGAAAACATTTCATCGCAATGTAATTAATAGCATTAAAAAGATCATGTTCTGGTCTTTAAAATGGCATAAAAATAATTGTTGTCTAATAAAGATTTCAGAAGTTATTGGCAAAAAACGTCTAAGCAATAGGCTTAAAAGCGGCTAATCTTCGTTATTTAATTAAATGTCTTAAGAACTAATTAACTCTGAAAGTTGAAAATAGCACCTTGTGTGTAAATTTCATGTCGCTAACGTTCACCGTTTAGGAGGAGTTCTTGTGACCGACCTATCGATCAACAGACAGACAGATACATGTAATTTCTGCCTTGTTTTATAAATATTTATAAACATAAGCAAAATTTTCAGAAATAAAGATAAATTAGTTGAAAGTCTAACCATTTCCTGGCAGCGAAGTAGGTATAAATTTGCGTTATTTCAAAATCGTCTGCACGTAAAATTTAAAAAATTAATAAAAATTGAATGAAACATGTCACAGAAATAAAATTAATATCATTGAAAAGGTAAAATTTTTATCTTTAAGACGGTATAAAAATAATTTGTATCGGACACTTTGTTCCGAAGTTACAGCGGATAAAAGGATTACGTGATAGTTGATTTAAAAAATAATTTATTTCACATGTTTTCGCATTCCTGAAGGATCACGTGACCGTAGATTGAAAAATAAAAATCTTCATCGCGAATCGCGGAGTCAATGGGCTTTCTTTGTTAACTATTAAAACTAACTGTAGTCAAAAATAATTAATTTAACGTGATTTCACCTAGCCTATGTCCGTTCTTGGGTTTCAAGCTACAACTCTGCCAATTTTCATCCAAATCAGTTTTGTGGTTTGGTCGTGAAAGCTTAACAAACAGACAGACAGACAGACAGACAGACAGACACACTTTCGCATTTATTATATTATTAAGGATATACGGCGGGAGGAAACAACCTGCTGTACTACAAGGGGAGGGGTTTAGTGATGACCCTCTCAAATTTTCGAAATTTTAGTTGAATGGCCAATTTCGAAATCTACTAGTTGAATAGCCAGTTGCGTCAATGGGTATATATATTCGTTTAAAATTTCATGCTTATATTTCAATTTTGAAATCAGAGCTAAAAATAATAAAAAATCAGTTATCATAACTAAACAATTTTCAAAAAGTATTTTTTGCAGACCTGTGTAACAGTAATAAAATCTCCAATTTAAAATTTAGTGATGAAAATTGCAGAAATCAATTAACGCTAGTAAACTAACCCTATTTAAACTTTTAAACAGGAAGTTGTTTGTTTTCAATCATTAAAAATATTCAAATAACAATTACAAAGTTTATCGGAAATCAGTTATTACAAAAAAATATTATTTCAATTTTTTCACTAAAACTCCTTAAATACCCTATACACTATGTCCCAAAAGTTTATAGACTCTAGTAAAATATATGTTTTAGCAAAACGGAAAGGCATACAAACACCAATTACAAATATGTTTATTCAAACCATATGCGACTTGCATTCAACGAAATATTTATAAAAAATAACAATTTGTATTTCAATTATATAACAAAATGGAAATATCAAGTGTCCCAAAAGTTTATAGAATATATGACATTTCAACAAAAGGTGCTCAATAGAATGCTCTTAATAATTTAGAGTCTTTCCATTTTTCAGTAAGACATCGTATCGTATACACGTTTTTCCATCGACATAATTAAGGTTTGTAATATCTCTGGTTCCAAGTTGTACCATGAACTTTCAATGGATATCTTCAAGGCATTCACCGAATAAAATTGCCCTCCATTCTCATATACCTTCCGAGACATAATACCCCACACATTTTCAATTGGGTTTAGATCAGGGCTCATCGGTGGCCACTCAAGAACAGTAACATTTTTCGAGTTTAAATCATTTTTCGTAGCATTGGAGGTATGGATGGGAGCATCATCTTGCTGATATTACCAATTTCGTCCCCCTATGTTTTCTGCAAATGGCATAAGATGATTTTCTAGTGTTTCTATGTATTTAGGAGAATTCTGTCGGCCATTTAAAAAGGCCAAACCCACTTGACAGTTGAAACTGAAAGCCACATACACCATAACAGATCCACCACCACTTTGCCTACTGAAAAAGTTGCTGGGCTCTTTTCGTAAATCATGCCAATATTTTATATTCCAGTCAGGTCCATCGAGGTTCCATTTTTTTCATCAATGAAAAGGACAGTCATCCATTTATCGCCATATGACATATGATTACGAGCCCATTGTAATCTCTTACTAATGTGAAGCTTTGAAAGTGGTAATCGGCGAGCCATTTTTGCGTGGATCTTGTAACCAGATTGTATAATTCATCTATGAACAGTGTTCTTGGAGATTTGCAATTGGGAAGTCCCAGTAATTTCGCGAACCGACATTTTCTGACTTGAGAAACATTCTCTGTATCCGTCTATCACTGTGAATATCCGTCACACGTGGTCTTCCCGAACGAGGTTTTGGCTCATATGGCGTCTTACAAGTTAATACACGATAAATCATACTTTTAGAACGATATAAAAGTTTCAATATTTCTTTAACAGTCTTACAGAACAATTTCAAATGCAGAATTTTACTCACTTCTTCATTAGAGAGCTGCTACGCTTTAGGCATCTTGAAACGCAGGACAAATGAACGCTTTCCTTTTCTTACAGCATATTTATTAGGCTCCAGATTGACGTCATGATTACCGATACCATATTTGCATAAAACTGCATTTGTCTATAAACTTTTGGGACAGGTTATTTCTGTTTATTCTACGATTTAAAAATTTGCATTAAATATACGGGGTAAAACTGCTGTTTTCTCAATTTAATAAGCATAACAGTACGTTACACATACAGTAAGTTAAATCGAAATATATCATATACAACAAAAAATATACGCAAAATACAAGATTCTATAAACCTTTGGGACAGAGTGTATGTTACTATTCACTTTTTTTTTCAGACCCTTGTTTAAAAATTCGCTAAAAATATTTAATTT
>BGPR01039548.1:2687-14264 GCA_013235015.1 Araneus ventricosus
TTGCTCACGCAAAAAAAAACTGTACGCCTTGTGAAAATTTTGCGTATGGCTCTAAAGCGAAAGTGTTTCGAATTCATAAGATATTGCGTGATCCTGCCGAAAACCGTTCAGCGTCAGAGTTATGTATCGGCGCTTTGGGGTCAAAATTTAGCATTGGTAGGAATGCCTGAAGGTTGTATTCTTTTCTTTATCGTTTCATCTTTCGTGCCATCCAATCGGAATTCATTCTGATTGGATAGAAAATCAACCCACGAATTTCTTCTGATGCGAATTTCGTGAGAAAAAAAAGATCGTTAGCTCTCCGTGAAGGAAGCCATTTTATTTTTGCGTTCTTTTTACCATTCTTTTCTTCATTTTTGTTAGTTATTTCGATTTCATTTTTGTTAGTTTTCGTTCTTTAACGTTTGTCTATCAACACAAACATGACACATTTGTACGCAAATGCGGATTTCGGTGTTTTCGGTATCGAATTTTGTCATTCTTGGAATCGATGTAAATCTGCATTAAAAGTTTTGGTAAGGCGTTGGAGGAGGAGGGGAAGGGTTGCTCTCACAAAAGACGTGAATAGCACGCAAACAAAAACTGTGCGCCATGTACACATTCAAATTAATCTGAGATAAAAGATAAGAAAGAATGTATATTGAAACGTATTCTTCAATTTAGAGTGTTAAATACAAAATGTTGAGCAAAAAGCAGTCTGCTTTAGAATATTTTAGAAAAAAGATTTTTTGCGTGATGCCATTGACATGCAAAAGTTTAAGGTCATCAGGTAAATGGTACTAGGAGGAACTTGATAGTAAGAAAATAGCTGTGACAAAAAAATAAAAGAAAAACCTCCAATCAAAGAAAGAGAGCAAAATTTAGAAAATGAAGGAAAATAGCAGACTGGAGCATAAAAGAAAGCTTGAAGTGCTAGCTCAAAAAATGAGAAACAAAAGTCTTAATAATTATGTATAATCAAAAAAAGTTTTTACATGGCCATATTTTTTAGTGAGATAATTTTTATCATAGTTTTTATTTTAACAAAGCTTTATACGTAATTCATTTTTCACCCATTAATTTTCTTTTAAATAATAATTCTACAATATTTTTAATATTCCAAGCACTTTTTGTATAAATTTATTCATTTATTGTTCAAGTAATCATACTTACTTTGCTTCTTGGTGTTTATGTTTGATACGATTCCGTATTTATGAAGTTCAGCTTTTTTTGTTCTAAGCCTGTGTCATGTCTGATAACAACATAGGTTTTATTTCTGAAGTCGCAATTTCAAGAAACTTTTTACCTTTCATAAGTAATTACGACAGTCTTATAGAATTCTTCAGTATTTTGAACTCTTTATGGAGATTCCATTAGTTAAGTTTAAGTTTCAGATTTTTTTATCATTTTATTTGAAAATTTAAATCATCCTGAATATATCATGATATTGCACATGAGCGTACTTTAAATAATTGAGAAGATATAGTCAAAACCCATCTCAATATAAAGAGATGTTTGGTGAGTGATTTATACTTTAAATACTTACACACAGGATTTTTAAAATATTGTTCATCAAACACACAGAAATTCCCCTTCTATGTTTATACAAACACAATGAAAAAACATGCAAAATCAAAGCATTGCGTTATAGTTTTTTTTCAGTGCTTGGTATCTTACATATAATTTTCAAGAAAAAGGTATACTATTTTAACGTCATAAAAAGTGATTAAAGCATATCTGATTATTTACCATGTTAAATGATTTTAAAGCTGTGATATTTCGAAGGGAATTTTCATAACATTTGTTTGCAATGGGTTGCTTAGTTTTTTTAAATCCTGCGCGCAAATGAAATCCATGTTCCACTACTTATATACAATCGATTTACGTAATATATTATTAATATATACATTTGCAATGCTTAAAATTATTACACTGACTTTAAAATCCGTATCTAGGGAGGAACTTATTTCGAGTAATTATGGTAAAAACAAAATCTATAAGTTTTTACTAAGTAATAAACAGTCGCACTTTTGCTATTGCTTTTTCGTTGTAAAAAGATCCTATAACACTTTATGTTTTAAACACAAACGATTAAGATTTAAAAATAAGTGGCAGTTACTTGCGATTTTGTTTAGTTATATTAACGTCCCGTTTTGAAGCAACACAAGGGCTATTTTAGGACGGACCACGTCATTTTGAACCGCGGTCACATGACTAGGACGATACCTGAGCTGGCACCCCCTCTCCAAACTTTCGCCTCACAGCAGAGGGAGGACGTTTCACCCCTACCTATGATTTAACAGGCAACACAGTTACTTTAGAGTCACAGCTACCATTTTTGTCGGTTGAATGCAGTTCCAAATGTTAGTATTTTGCCGCAATTCATCTGCACGTTGTTCTTCCAAAAGTGAGGCGATTATAGTCTCGTTTCTTTTAATTGATGGGTGCAAGACCATATTGCTTCTATTTGCTTCCGATCCATACTGTAACAGCTATGAAATTAGAAACCGCACTCAAATACTGACGGCGCAAATCGTCAAGTGTGAAAGCAAACATGATACGGCAAAAAAAAATAAACAACTTTGCGCCGTAACGGTTAAACCGCATAATGTGAAAGGGGCCTAAGGAAATGTTTCTTTACAAGTGCTGACCTCGGATAGTAATATAAAAACAGCGATCTTGAAAAATATATTATACGTACCAGAGATAAAAACAAATTTAATATCAGTAAAGAAAGCTACAGAAAACGGATGTAGAGTAATATTTAATAAAAATAAATACAAAATTATGCAAGACATTAATGTATGCTTAGAAGGAAAAATAAATTACTCCCTTTATGAGTTCGTTTTAGAAACCTCGCGAACAAAAATGTCTGCCCAATTCGCATTTCATTCATTTCATTGTGACAATAATAACTGTATAGACCTATGGCACAAAAGATTTGACCATAGAAATAACACTGTTAAGTTAATTTCAGAAAACTTAGCAAAAGGTATCAAAAATTGATAACTGTAAACGTATCACTACATGCGAAAACTGTATAAAATCAAAACTAACTTATTTGCCATACCCCAAAATAGCTGAATACAGGGCAAGAAAACCTCTCGAGTTCGTACATTCTGATCTTTGCGGTCCTATAGAAAATTCATTAGGTGGGAAATCATATTTCTTTACCATTATTTATGATTATAGTAGGTTTACAATGATTTATTTGATCTCAAGGAAAAATGAAGTATTCTCAAAACTAAGGGAATATATAGCTATGACAGAAAATAAATTTTGTAGAAGAATACAAACCCTGAGAACATATAATGGAGGTACATATGTGAGTAACGAAATAGAAAATTACTTAATTGAACGAGGAATACATCATCAATTAACTGTACATTACTGTCCTTCTCAAAATGGAGTCACAGAACGAAGAAACAGGGCTTTAACTGAAATGATTAGATGTATGCTCTCCGAAGCTGGTTTACCACATAAATTCTGGGGTGAGGCGGTATGCACAGCAACATACTTTCAGAATCGTCTCTCAACAAAACCAAATAAGAAGACACCTTACGAATTGTGGACAAATCGCAAACCAGATTTATCGCACATTAGAATTTTTGAATGTAAAGCTTATGCGTACGTTCTCAAACAGAAACGAGGAAAGTTAGAAGATAAAGCGGTTGAAGGAGTATTCTTGGGTTATGATAATAGATCTAAGGGTTACAGAATTTATTTAGGAGATAATAATATAATGATAAGCAGAACGGTAAAATTAGAGGGAAATTCTCTTCCTTATGCTAGAAAAGAACTTAAAAAACAGGAAGAAAAACGAAACAGCTGGTTAAATTAGAACTGAAACATGAAGAAAACCAAAAAATGGAGGAAGAAGAATCCAATGAAAGAATAGAAGTAAACCCATGTGAAGACGAAGAAAATTAATTCACAGGAAAACAATCAACCCAGAAGATCAAAAAGTGAAACGAAAGGAATACTTCGTGAAAGATTCACATTTTATGCAAATTCCAGAAGAATCCAAGAACTGAAAAGCTGGAATGATGTCTTAAAGCTGGAAAATCCTTAAGAGAAGCAAAAATGGATGGAAGCATCAAAAGAAGAAATGATGTCTCTACAAAAGAATCACACCTGGAAATTAGTGACATCACCATCAGGAAAAAAGGTAATCGGGTGTAGACATTCAAAGCCAAATATAACTCAAAATGCAATATCGAAAGATATAAAGCCAAGCTAGTCGCAAAAGGTTTTTCACAAAAATTCGGATCTAACTATGACGAAACTTTTGCACCTGTAGTCACATATACTACAATAAGAGCTTTCTTAGCTGCAGCTGCGTACAAAAATCTAAACGTTACGCATATTGACATAAAAACTGCTTTCTTACATGTAAATTTGGAAGACGAAGTCAACATGTCCCAACCAGAAGGTTACATTGAAGCAGGTCAAGAACAGAAGATTTGCAAACTAAACAAGGCCATCTATGGTTTAAAACAAGCTGCAAGAGCTTGGCATCTTAAAATTGAAGAATCACGTATGCAATACGGTTTTGAACAAAGTAAAGCCGATCCATGTCTATTTAAATTCGCAAACAACGGAAATTCAATGTACATAATTGTCTACGTAGGTGATTTGCTCATAGCTGGAAAAGAAGAAGATATAAGAAAAATTATAAATGAACTAGAAGAAGAATATGAATTGAAAAATCTTGGCGAAGTAACTTACTATTTAGGAATAAATATCGAAAGATCTAAAGAATGAAATTTTGCTCTAAATCAGAAATACAAAATTGAAGCAATTGTTGAAAAATTGTTGAAAGAAGCTAAGCCAACTAATACTCCCATAGATCCAACTTATCTGAAACAAGTAGAAGATGTTCTACAGCCAAATAATACTCAGTATAGACAAGCAGTAGGGGCATTACTATACGTAGCAACAGTACCGAAGCCTGACATCTCAGTAGCTGTCAACATCCTCAGCAGAAGGAATGAAAAACCAAGAGAAAGAGATTGGAATGTTGTGAAGCGAATAATAAGATATTTGGAAACTACAGCTGAATTAAAGCTAATTATCAGCAAAGATAAAGAACCAATCTTAAATGCTTTCTGTGATGCGGACTGGGAAAATGACAAATCGAGCAGAAAATAAACCAGTGGAAATCTATTCAAGCTAGGAAATAGTCCTAGTGGATTTCAAAATGTCAAAACTGTGTAGCACTCTCGTCAACAGAAGCTGAATATGTTTCAGCAGCCAATACTGCACAAGAGGTTATATGGTTGATCAATCTGACAAAAGACCTGGACTTACCACAATCTCTACCAGTTACAATTTATGAAGACAATCAGTCTTGCATTAAGCTGTCACAATCGTACAAGCATCATTCAAGAACGAAATATATAGATTTGAAGTTTCATAACTTACGACATCTTAGAGAAACTGGTATGATAGAGTTAGAATACTACCAAAGCAAGGAAATGTCTGCTGATATCCTGACGAAACCACTACCACGTCCTGTGTTTGAACATCATCGAACTTTACATTCATTCCTTGTAACACTTCTCTATTAGCTGTATTTTTCTGTGTTTTGTGCTTTGATGTGCTCGTGCAAATAAATCTTCATATTTTTCCAAGTAGTGCTCTGAGTTCCTCTTAACATTTATTATGGATTATATATACATATTTTATTATAGACGATGTTTCTGCTTTTATCTGCGCTGCAAACTACTGAAAATTAGGTAAGTGAAATTTCACTTAATCTTTTAATTTGGAATAATACTAAAGATTATTGTTCTAACAAAAATAAAAAGTCAAAATATTTTTATTTGAGTTATTCCCCCAAAATATGAAATCGTTTTGTGAGAAAACCTTACGTGATATAAAGAAATATATTTCAATATTCGTTTATCTATATATATATATACTAGCTGTTACCCGCGACTTCGTGCGCGAAGAATTTGAATTGTTCTTTTTTTTAATTCACGAATGTAAATGTTTTGTTGCATTTTGAAAGGGGAAAGGAAAAGTTCTGACGGTTGATAATACTTAATTGGACGACTGACAGGAGTGTACTGTACATGTATGCTGATATAGTTATGTAAATTGTTTATCTATGATGATATACTTTTGTATACCACGTTATTTGCACGGATGTAGAGGTTGTGTGGGCTGTACACACGTGAACAGGCCACATATAGTTGCCCATGGGAAAAATATGGTTTTTCCAAATGGACGCCTGCCACTGTGTGTCATTGCGCAGTCTCGGTATATGGAGGTTACGTATTAGTAGTACTGGCACACCGACTATCATTCTAGGCTTGTCGGAAGGTGCCCCTGACAATTCCAAGATCTTGAAGAGCTCTACAGAATATGATGCTCCTTGTTAATGCCTATTACCGTATCTACAGAAGAATATTCTGTAATATTCACTGTGAAAATTAAACAAAACATCGAGAGAATAATTCACTAACGTCATTGGATCACTGTGTAACCGTATTAAAAGCTGTAAATGCTACCACAACAGGAAACCGGAAGTGTAAAGTCTCCTTTGTTATTTATGGTCAAAAAAAGCAATATTTTCTTATATTAATTTTAACACTGGCAAAAGCCCGCGCGCGAAACAGTAATTTGGCTTGAATTTATTTCTATAAGAATGAAAAGTATTGTTAGAAATTACGTTAAAAATATTATTAAACCTTTATAGCAATCGGAGAAAACATTTCATCGCAATGGAATTAATAGCATTAAAAAGATCATTTTCTGGTCTTTAAAATGGCATAAATATAATTGTTGTCTAATAAAGATTTCAGAAGTTATTGGCAAAAAACGTCTAAGCATTAGGCTTAAAAGCGGCTAATGTTCGTTATTTAATTAAATATCTTAAGAACTAATTAGCTCTGAAAGTTGAAAATAACACCTTTGACCTAAAAATATGCTCTAGAATGCCGTGTGTAAATTTCACGTCGCTACCGTTCACCGTTTAGGAGGAGTTCTTGTGACCGACCGATCGACCGACAGACAGACAGATACATGTATATTCTGCCTTATTTTATGGATACTTATAAATATAAGAAAAATTTTCAGAAATAAAGGTAAATTGGTTCAAAGTCTAACCATTTCCTAGCAAATGAGTAGCTATAAATTTGCGTTATTTCAAAATCGTCTGCACGTAAAATTTAAAAAATTAATAAAAATTGAATGAAAAATGTCACAGAAATACAATTGGTATCATTGAAAAGGTAAAATCTTTATCTTTAAGATGGTATAAATATAATTTGTATCGGACAATTTGGTCCGAAGTTACAGCGGAAAAAAGGGTTACGTGATAGTTGATTTTAAAAATAATTTATTCCACGTGTTTTCGCATTCCTGAAGTATCACGTGACAGTTTATTGAAAAATAAAAATCTTCATCGCGAATCGCGGAGTCAATGGGCTTTCTTTGTTAACTATTTTTAATCTGTAGTCAAAAATAATTAATTTAACGTGATTTCACCTAGGCTATGTCCGTTCTTGGGTTTGAAGCTACAACTCTGCCAATTTTCATCCAAATCGGTTTGGTAGTTTGGTCGTGAAAGCTTAACAAACAGACAGACAGACAGACAGACAGACTTTCGCATTTATTATATTATTAAGGACTAGCTGTTACCCGCGACTTCGTGCTCGAAGAATTTGAATTATTCTTTTTTTTTAAATTCACGAATGTAAATGTTTTGTTGCATTTTGAAAGGGGAAAGTAAAAGTTCTGAAGGAGATAATACATAATTGGACGGCTGACAGGAGTGTACTGTACATGTATGCTGATATAGTTATGTAAATTGTTTATCTATTCTAATATACTTTTGTATACCACATTATTTGCACGGATGTAGAGGTTGTGTGGGCTGGACACACGTGAACACGCCATGTATAGTTGCCCATGCGAAAAATATGGTTTTTCCAAATGTACGCCTACCACTTTCAGTATCTGGTCCGGAGCCTGGCAAATGACATTTTTAAAGGGATTTGTTGCCTTCTGAACTGAGATGATAAATCCTTCGGCATTATCGGAAGGCGTGGAATTAAAATACTCTCTCTTCTCCCTATATCAGTCATAACAGTAGCTTTCATGACGTTTGGATCTTGGTGTGTAATTTGCGACCGTGTGCCATTGCGCAGTCTCGGTATATCGAGGTTGCGTATTAGTAGTACTGGCACACCGGCATTCAATCTCGGCTTGTCGGAAGGTGCCCTGACAATTCTAAGATGTTGAAGAGCTCTACAGTATATGATGTTCCTTGTTAATGCCCATTACCGTATCTACAGATGGATATTCTGTAATACCTCACTGTGAAAGTTACACAAAGCATCGAGAGAATAATTCACTAACGTTATTGGATCACTGTGTAACCGCATTAAAAGCTGCAAATGCTACGACAACAGGAAACCGGAAGTGTAAAGTCTCCTTTGTTGTTAATGGTCAAAGAAAGCAATATTTTCTTATATTAACTTTAACACTGGCAAAAGCCCGCGCGCGAAACAGTAATTTGGCTTGAATTTATTTCTATAAGAATAAAAAGACTTGTTAGAAATTACGTTACAAAAATATTTTTAAACCTTAATTACAATCAGAGAAAACATTTCATCGCAATGTAATTAATAGCATTAAAAAGATCATGTTCTGGTCTTTAAAATGGCATAAAAATAATTGTTGTCTAATAAAGATTTCAGAAGTTATTGGCAAAAAACGTCTAAGCAATAGGCTTAAAAGCGGCTAATCTTCGTTATTTAATTAAATGTCTTAAGAACTAATTAACTCTGAAAGTTGAAAATAGCACCTTGTGTGTAAATTTCATGTCGCTAACGTTCACCGTTTAGGAGGAGTTCTTGTGACCGACCTATCGATCAACAGACAGACAGATACATGTAATTTCTGCCTTGTTTTATAAATATTTATAAACATAAGCAAAATTTTCAGAAATAAAGATAAATTAGTTGAAAGTCTAACCATTTCCTGGCAGCGAAGTAGGTATAAATTTGCGTTATTTCAAAATCGTCTGCACGTAAAATTTAAAAAATTAATAAAAATTGAATGAAACATGTCACAGAAATAAAATTAATATCATTGAAAAGGTAAAATTTTTATCTTTAAGACGGTATAAAAATAATTTGTATCGGACACTTTGTTCCGAAGTTACAGCGGATAAAAGGATTACGTGATAGTTGATTTAAAAAATAATTTATTTCACATGTTTTCGCATTCCTGAAGGATCACGTGACCGTAGATTGAAAAATAAAAATCTTCATCGCGAATCGCGGAGTCAATGGGCTTTCTTTGTTAACTATTAAAACTAACTGTAGTCAAAAATAATTAATTTAACGTGATTTCACCTAGCCTATGTCCGTTCTTGGGTTTCAAGCTACAACTCTGCCAATTTTCATCCAAATCAGTTTTGTGGTTTGGTCGTGAAAGCTTAACAAACAGACAGACAGACAGACAGACAGACAGACACACTTTCGCATTTATTATATTATTAAGGATATACGGCGGGAGGAAACAACCTGCTGTACTACAAGGGGAGGGGTTTAGTGATGACCCTCTCAAATTTTCGAAATTTTAGTTGAATGGCCAATTTCGAAATCTACTAGTTGAATAGCCAGTTGCGTCAATGGGTATATATATTCGTTTAAAATTTCATGCTTATATTTCAATTTTGAAATCAGAGCTAAAAATAATAAAAAATCAGTTATCATAACTAAACAATTTTCAAAAAGTATTTTTTGCAGACCTGTGTAACAGTAATAAAATCTCCAATTTAAAATTTAGTGATGAAAATTGCAGAAATCAATTAACGCTAGTAAACTAACCCTATTTAAACTTTTAAACAGGAAGTTGTTTGTTTTCAATCATTAAAAATATTCAAATAACAATTACAAAGTTTATCGGAAATCAGTTATTACAAAAAAATATTATTTCAATTTTTTCACTAAAACTCCTTAAATACCCTATACACTATGTCCCAAAAGTTTATAGACTCTAGTAAAATATATGTTTTAGCAAAACGGAAAGGCATACAAACACCAATTACAAATATGTTTATTCAAACCATATGCGACTTGCATTCAACGAAATATTTATAAAAAATAACAATTTGTATTTCAATTATATAACAAAATGGAAATATCAAGTGTCCCAAAAGTTTATAGAATATATGACATTTCAACAAAAGGTGCTCAATAGAATGCTCTTAATAATTTAGAGTCTTTCCATTTTTCAGTAAGACATCGTATCGTATACACGTTTTTCCATCGACATAATTAAGGTTTGTAATATCTCTGGTTCCAAGTTGTACCATGAACTTTCAATGGATATCTTCAAGGCATTCACCGAATAAAATTGCCCTCCATTCTCATATACCTTCCGAGACATAATACCCCACACATTTTCAATTGGGTTTAGATCAGGGCTCATCGGTGGCCACTCAAGAACAGTAACATTTTTCGAGTTTAAATCATTTTTCGTAGCATTGGAGGTATGGATGGGAGCATCATCTTGCTGATATTACCAATTTCGTCCCCCTATGTTTTCTGCAAATGGCATAAGATGATTTTCTAGTGTTTCTATGTATTTAGGAGAATTCTGTCGGCCATTTAAAAAGGCCAAACCCACTTGACAGTTGAAACTGAAAGCCACATACACCATAACAGATCCACCACCACTTTGCCTACTGAAAAAGTTGCTGGGCTCTTTTCGTAAATCATGCCAATATTTTATATTCCAGTCAGGTCCATCGAGGTTCCATTTTTTTCATCAATGAAAAGGACAGTCATCCATTTATCGCCATATGACATATGATTACGAGCCCATTGTAATCTCTTACTAATGTGAAGCTTTGAAAGTGGTAATCGGCGAGCCATTTTTGCGTGGATCTTGTAACCAGATTGTATAATTCATCTATGAACAGTGTTCTTGGAGATTTGCAATTGGGAAGTCCCAGTAATTTCGCGAACCGACATTTTCTGACTTGAGAAACATTCTCTGTATCCGTCTATCACTGTGAATATCCGTCACACGTGGTCTTCCCGAACGAGGTTTTGGCTCATATGGCGTCTTACAAGTTAATACACGATAAATCATACTTTTAGAACGATATAAAAGTTTCAATATTTCTTTAACAGTCTTACAGAACAATTTCAAATGCAGAATTTTACTCACTTCTTCATTAGAGAGCTGCTACGCTTTAGGCATCTTGAAACGCAGGACAAATGAACGCTTTCCTTTTCTTACAGCATATTTATTAGGCTCCAGATTGACGTCATGATTACCGATACCATATTTGCATAAAACTGCATTTGTCTATAAACTTTTGGGACAGGTTATTTCTGTTTATTCTACGATTTAAAAATTTGCATTAAATATACGGGGTAAAACTGCTGTTTTCTCAATTTAATAAGCATAACAGTACGTTACACATACAGTAAGTTAAATCGAAATATATCATATACAACAAAAAATATACGCAAAATACAAGATTCTATAAACCTTTGGGACAGAGTGTATGTTACTATTCACTTTTTTTTTCAGACCCTTGTTTAAAAATTCGCTAAAAATATTTAATTT
>BGPR01039549.1:0-11577 GCA_013235015.1 Araneus ventricosus
AAATTAAATATTTTTAGCGAATTTTTAAACAAGGGTCTGAAAAAAAAAGTGAATAGTAACATACACTCTGTCCCAAAGGTTTATAGAATCTTGTATTTTGCGTATATTTTTTGTTGTATATGATATATTTCGATTTAACTTACTGTATGTGTAACGTACTGTTATGCTTATTAAATTGAGAAAACAGCAGTTTTACCCCGTATATTTAATGCAAATTTTTAAATCGTAGAATAAACAGAAATAACCTGTCCCAAAAGTTTATAGACAAATGCAGTTTTATGCAAATATGGTATCGGTAATCATGACGTCAATCTGGAGCCTAATAAATATGCTGTAAGAAAAGGAAAGCGTTCATTTGTCCTGCGTTTCAAGATGCCTAAAGCGTAGCAGCTCTCTAATGAAGAAGTGAGTAAAATTCTGCATTTGAAATTGTTCTGTAAGACTGTTAAAGAAATATTGAAACTTTTATATCGTTCTAAAAGTATGATTTATCGTGTATTAACTTGTAAGACGCCATATGAGCCAAAACCTCGTTCGGGAAGACCACGTGTGACGGATATTCACAGTGATAGACGGATACAGAGAATGTTTCTCAAGTCAGAAAATGTCGGTTCGCGAAATTACTGGGACTTCCCAATTGCAAATCTCCAAGAACACTGTTCATAGATGAATTATACAATCTGGTTACAAGATCCACGCAAAAATGGCTCGCCGATTACCACTTTCAAAGCTTCACATTAGTAAGAGATTACAATGGGCTCGTAATCATATGTCATATGGCGATAAATGGATGACTGTCCTTTTCATTGATGAAAAAAATGGAACCTCGATGGACCTGACTGGAATATAAAATATTGGCATGATTTACGAAAAGAGCCCAGCCGCTTTTTCAGTAGGCAAAGTGGTGGTGGATCTGTTATGGTGTATGTGGCTTTCAGTTTCAACTGTCAAGTGGGTTTGGCCTTTTTAAATGGCCGACAGAATTCTCCTAAATACATAGAAACACTAGAAAATCATCTTATGCCATTTGCAGAAAACATAGGGGGACGAAATTGGTAATATCAGCAAGATGATGCTCCCATCCATACCTCCAATGCTACGAAAAATGATTTAAACTCGAAAAATGTTACTGTTCTTGAGTGGCCACCGATGAGCCCTGATCTAAACCCAATTGAAAATGTGTGGGGTATTATGTCTCGGAAGGTATATGAGAATGGAGGGCAATTTTATTCGGTGAATGCCTTGAAGATATCCATTGAAAGTTCATGGTACAACTTGGAACCAGAGATATTACAAACCTTAATTATGTCGATGGAAAAACGTGTATACGATACGATGTCTTACTGAAAAATGGAAAGACTCTAAATTATTAAGAGCATTCTATTGAGCACCTTTTGTTGAAATGTCATATATTCTATAAACTTTTGGGACACTTGATATTTCCATTTTGTTATATAATTGAAATACAAATTGTTATTTTTTATAAATATTTCGTTGAATGCAAGTCGCATATGGTTTGAATAAACATATTTGTAATTGGTGTTTGTATGCCTTTCCGTTTTGCTAAAACATATATTTTACTAGAGTCTATAAACTTTTGGGACATAGTGTATAGGGTATTTAAGGAGTTTTAGTGAAAAAATTGAAATAATATTTTTTTGTAATAACTGATTTCCGATAAACTTTGTAATTGTTATTTGAATATTTTTAATGATTGAAAACAAACAACTTCCTGTTTAAAAGTTTAAATAGGGTTAGTTTACTAGCGTTAATTGATTTCTGCAATTTTCATCACTAAATTTTAAATTGGAGATTTTATTACTGTTACACAGGTCTGCAAAAAATACTTTTTGAAAATTGTTTAGTTATGATAACTGATTTTTTATTATTTTTAGCTCTGATTTCAAAATTGAAATATAAGCATGAAATTTTAAACGAATATATATACCCATTGACGCAACTGGCTATTCAACTAGTAGATTTCGAAATTGGCCATTCAACTAAAATTTCGAAAATTTGAGAGGGTCATCACTAAACCCCTCCCCTTGTAGTACAGCAGGTTGTTTCCTCCCGCCGTATATCCTTAATAATATAATAAATGCGAAAGTGTGTCTGTCTGTCTGTCTGTCTGTCTGTCTGTTTGTTAAGCTTTCACGACCAAACCACAAAACTGATTTGGATGAAAATTGGCAGAGTTGTAGCTTGAAACCCAAGAACGGACATAGGCTAGGTGAAATCACGTTAAATTAATTATTTTTGACTACAGTTAGTTTTAATAGTTAACAAAGAAAGCCCATTGACTCCGCGATTCGCGATGAAGATTTTTATTTTTCAATCTACGGTCACGTGATCCTTCAGGAATGCGAAAACATGTGAAATAAATTATTTTTTAAATCAACTATCACGTAATCCTTTTATCCGCTGTAACTTCGGAACAAAGTGTCCGATACAAATTATTTTTATACCGTCTTAAAGATAAAAATTTTACCTTTTCAATGATATTAATTTTATTTCTGTGACATGTTTCATTCAATTTTTATTAATTTTTTAAATTTTACGTGCAGACGATTTTGAAATAACGCAAATTTATACCTACTTCGCTGCCAGGAAATGGTTAGACTTTCAACTAATTTATCTTTATTTCTGAAAATTTTGCTTATGTTTATAAATATTTATAAAACAAGGCAGAAATTACATGTATCTGTCTGTCTGTTGATCGATAGGTCGGTCACAAGAACTCCTCCTAAACGGTGAACGTTAGCGACATGAAATTTACACACAAGGTGCTATTTTCAACTTTCAGAGTTAATTAGTTCTTAAGACATTTAATTAAATAACGAAGATTAGCCGCTTTTAAGCCTATTGCTTAGACGTTTTTTGCCAATAACTTCTGAAATCTTTATTAGACAACAATTATTTTTATGCCATTTTAAAGACCAGAACATGATCTTTTTAATGCTATTAATTACATTGCGATGAAATGTTTTCTCTGATTGTAATTAAGGTTTAAAAATATTTTTGTAACGTAATTTCTAACAAGTCTTTTTATTCTTATAGAAATAAATTCAAGCCAAATTACTGTTTCGCGCGCGGGCTTTTGCCAGTGTTAAAGTTAATATAAGAAAATATTGCTTTCTTTGACCATTAACAACAAAGGAGACTTTACACTTCCGGTTTCCTGTTGTCGTAGCATTTGCAGCTTTTAATGCGGTTACACAGTGATCCAATAACGTTAGTGAATTATTCTCTCGATGCTTTGTGTAACTTTCACAGTGAGGTATTACAGAATATCCATCTGTAGATACGGTAATGGGCATTAACAAGGAACATCATATACTGTAGAGCTCTTCAACATCTTAGAATTGTCAGGGCACCTTCCGACAAGCCGAGATTGAATGCCGGTGTGCCAGTACTACTAATACGCAACCTCGATATACCGAGACTGCGCAATGGCACACGGTCGCAAATTACACACCAAGATCCAAACGTCATGAAAGCTACTGTTATGACTGATATAGGGAGAAGAGAGAGTATTTTAATTCCACGCCTTCCGATAATGCCGAAGGATTTATCATCTCAGTTCAGAAGGCAACAAATCCCTTTAAAAATGTCATTTGCCAGGCTCCGGACCAGATACTGAAAGTGGTAGGCGTACATTTGGAAAAACCATATTTTTCGCATGGGCAACTATACATGGCGTGTTCACGTGTGTCCAGCCCACACAACCTCTACATCCGTGCAAATAATGTGGTATACAAAAGTATATTAGAATAGATAAACAATTTACATAACTATATCAGCATACATGTACAGTACACTCCTGTCAGCCGTCCAATTATGTATTATCTCCTTCAGAACTTTTACTTTCCCCTTTCAAAATGCAACAAAACATTTACATTCGTGAATTTAAAAAAAAAGAATAATTCAAATTCTTCGAGCACGAAGTCGCGGGTAACAGCTAGTCCTTAATAATATAATAAATGCGAAAGTCTGTCTGTCTGTCTGTCTGTCTGTTTGTTAAGCTTTCACGACCAAACTACCAAACCGATTTGGATGAAAATTGGCAGAGTTGTAGCTTCAAACCCAAGAACGGACATAGCCTAGGTGAAATCACGTTAAATTAATTATTTTTGACTACAGATTAAAAATAGTTAACAAAGAAAGCCCATTGACTCCGCGATTCGCGATGAAGATTTTTATTTTTCAATAAACTGTCACGTGATACTTCAGGAATGCGAAAACACGTGGAATAAATTATTTTTAAAATCAACTATCACGTAACCCTTTTTTCCGCTGTAACTTCGGACCAAATTGTCCGATACAAATTATATTTATACCATCTTAAAGATAAAGATTTTACCTTTTCAATGATACCAATTGTATTTCTGTGACATTTTTCATTCAATTTTTATTAATTTTTTAAATTTTACGTGCAGACGATTTTGAAATAACGCAAATTTATAGCTACTCATTTGCTAGGAAATGGTTAGACTTTGAACCAATTTACCTTTATTTCTGAAAATTTTTCTTATATTTATAAGTATCCATAAAATAAGGCAGAATATACATGTATCTGTCTGTCTGTCGGTCGATCGGTCGGTCACAAGAACTCCTCCTAAACGGTGAACGGTAGCGACGTGAAATTTACACACGGCATTCTAGAGCATATTTTTAGGTCAAAGGTGTTATTTTCAACTTTCAGAGCTAATTAGTTCTTAAGATATTTAATTAAATAACGAACATTAGCCGCTTTTAAGCCTAATGCTTAGACGTTTTTTGCCAATAACTTCTGAAATCTTTATTAGACAACAATTATATTTATGCCATTTTAAAGACCAGAAAATGATCTTTTTAATGCTATTAATTCCATTGCGATGAAATGTTTTCTCCGATTGCTATAAAGGTTTAATAATATTTTTAACGTAATTTCTAACAATACTTTTCATTCTTATAGAAATAAATTCAAGCCAAATTACTGTTTCGCGCGCGGGCTTTTGCCAGTGTTAAAATTAATATAAGAAAATATTGCTTTTTTTGACCATAAATAACAAAGGAGACTTTACACTTCCGGTTTCCTGTTGTGGTAGCATTTACAGCTTTTAATACGGTTACACAGTGATCCAATGACGTTAGTGAATTATTCTCTCGATGTTTTGTTTAATTTTCACAGTGAATATTACAGAATATTCTTC
This sequence comes from Araneus ventricosus, assembly GCA_013235015.1. Lineage (NCBI taxonomy): Eukaryota > Metazoa > Arthropoda > Arachnida > Araneae > Araneidae > Araneus > Araneus ventricosus. Next base: position 5,193 of record BGPR01039549.1, read on the forward strand.
TGTAGATACGGTAATAGGCATTAACAAGGAGCATCATATTCTGTAGAGCTCTTCAAGATCTTGGAATTGTCAGGGGCACCTTCCGACAAGCCTAGAATGATAGTCGGTGTGCCAGTACTACTAATACGTAACCTCCATATACCGAGACTGCGCAATGACACACAGTGGCAGGCGTCCATTTGGAAAAACCATATTTTTCCCATGGGCAACTATATGTGGCCTGTTCACGTGTGTACAGCCCACACAACCTCTACATCCGTGCAAATAACGTGGTATACAAAAGTATATCATCATAGATAAACAATTTACATAACTATATCAGCATACATGTACAGTACACTCCTGTCAGTCGTCCAATTAAGTATTATCAACCGTCAGAACTTTTCCTTTCCCCTTTCAAAATGCAACAAAACATTTACATTCGTGAATTAAAAAAAAGAACAATTCAAATTCTTCGCGCACGAAGTCGCGGGTAACAGCTAGTATATATATATATAGATAAACGAATATTGAAATATATTTCTTTATATCACGTAAGGTTTTCTCACAAAACGATTTCATATTTTGGGGGAATAACTCAAATAAAAATATTTTGACTTTTTATTTTTGTTAGAACAATAATCTTTAGTATTATTCCAAATTAAAAGATTAAGTGAAATTTCACTTACCTAATTTTCAGTAGTTTGCAGCGCAGATAAAAGCAGAAACATCGTCTATAATAAAATATGTATATATAATCCATAATAAATGTTAAGAGGAACTCAGAGCACTACTTGGAAAAATATGAAGATTTATTTGCACGAGCACATCAAAGCACAAAACACAGAAAAATACAGCTAATAGAGAAGTGTTACAAGGAATGAATGTAAAGTTCGATGATGTTCAAACACAGGACGTGGTAGTGGTTTCGTCAGGATATCAGCAGACATTTCCTTGCTTTGGTAGTATTCTAACTCTATCATACCAGTTTCTCTAAGATGTCGTAAGTTATGAAACTTCAAATCTATATATTTCGTTCTTGAATGATGCTTGTACGATTGTGACAGCTTAATGCAAGACTGATTGTCTTCATAAATTGTAACTGGTAGAGATTGTGGTAAGTCCAGGTCTTTTGTCAGATTGATCAACCATATAACCTCTTGTGCAGTATTGGCTGCTGAAACATATTCAGCTTCTGTTGACGAGAGTGCTACACAGTTTTGACATTTTGAAATCCACTAGGACTATTTCCTAGCTTGAATAGATTTCCACTGGTTTATTTTCTGCTCGATTTGTCATTTTCCCAGTCCGCATCACAGAAAGCATTTAAGATTGGTTCTTTATCTTTGCTGATAATTAGCTTTAATTCAGCTGTAGTTTCCAAATATCTTATTATTCGCTTCACAACATTCCAATCTCTTTCTCTTGGTTTTTCATTCCTTCTGCTGAGGATGTTGACAGCTACTGAGATGTCAGGCTTCGGTACTGTTGCTACGTATAGTAATGCCCCTACTGCTTGTCTATACTGAGTATTATTTGGCTGTAGAACATCTTCTACTTGTTTCAGATAAGTTGGATCTATGGGAGTATTAGTTGGCTTAGCTTCTTTCAACAATTTTTCAACAATTGCTTCAATTTTGTATTTCTGATTTAGAGCAAAATTTCATTCTTTAGATCTTTCGATATTTATTCCTAAATAGTAAGTTACTTCGCCAAGATTTTTCAATTCATATTCTTCTTCTAGTTCATTTATAATTTTTCTTATATCTTCTTCTTTTCCAGCTATGAGCAAATCACCTACGTAGACAATTATGTACATTGAATTTCCGTTGTTTGCGAATTTAAATAGACATGGATCGGCTTTACTTTGTTCAAAACCGTATTGCATACGTGATTCTTCAATTTTAAGATGCCAAGCTCTTGCAGCTTGTTTTAAACCATAGATGGCCTTGTTTAGTTTGCAAATCTTCTGTTCTTGACCTGCTTCAATGTAACCTTCTGGTTGGGACATGTTGACTTCGTCTTCCAAATTTACATGTAAGAAAGCAGTTTTTATGTCAATATGCGTAACGTTTAGATTTTTGTACGCAGCTGCAGCTAAGAAAGCTCTTATTGTAGTATATGTGACTACAGGTGCAAAAGTTTCGTCATAGTTAGATCCGAATTTTTGTGAAAAACCTTTTGCGACTAGCTTGGCTTTATATCTTTCGATATTGCATTTTGAGTTATATTTGGCTTTGAATGTCTACACCCGATTACCTTTTTTCCTGATGGTGATGTCACTAATTTCCAGGTGTGATTCTTTTGTAGAGACATCATTTCTTCTTTTGATGCTTCCATCCATTTTTGCTTCTCTTAAGGATTTTCCAGCTTTAAGACATCATTCCAGCTTTTCAGTTCTTGGATTCTTCTGGAATTTGCATAAAATGTGAATCTTTCACGAAGTATTCCTTTCGTTTCACTTTTTGATCTTCTGGGTTGATTGTTTTCCTGTGAATTAATTTTCTTCGTCTTCACATGGGTTTACTTCTATTCTTTCATTGGATTCTTCTTCCTCCATTTTTTGGTTTTCTTCATGTTTCAGTTCTAATTTAACCAGCTGTTTCGTTTTTCTTCCTGTTTTTTAAGTTCTTTTCTAGCATAAGGAAGAGAATTTCCCTCTAATTTTACCGTTCTGCTTATCATTATATTATTATCTCCTAAATAAATTCTGTAACCCTTAGATCTATTATCATAACCCAAGAATACTCCTTCAACCGCTTTATCTTCTAACTTTCCTCGTTTCTGTTTGAGAACGTACGCATAAGCTTTACATTCAAAAATTCTAATGTGCGATAAATCTGGTTTGCGATTTGTCCACAATTCGTAAGGTGTCTTCTTATTTGGTTTTGTTGAGAGACGATTCTGAAAGTATGTTGCTGTGCATACCGCCTCACCCCAGAATTTATGTGGTAAACCAGCTTCGGAGAGCATACATCTAATCATTTCAGTTAAAGCCCTGTTTCTTCGTTCTGTGACTCCATTTTGAGAAGGACAGTAATGTACAGTTAATTGATGATGTATTCCTCGTTCAATTAAGTAATTTTCTATTTCGTTACTCACATATGTACCTCCATTATATGTTCTCAGGGTTTGTATTCTTCTACAAAATTTATTTTCTGTCATAGCTATATATTCCCTTAGTTTTGAGAATACTTCATTTTTCCTTGAGATCAAATAAATCATTGTAAACCTACTATAATCATAAATAATGGTAAAGAAATATGATTTCCCACCTAATGAATTTTCTATAGGACCGCAAAGATCAGAATGTACGAACTCGAGAGGTTTTCTTGCCCTGTATTCAGCTATTTTGGGGTATGGCAAATAAGTTAGTTTTGATTTTATACAGTTTTCGCATGTAGTGATACGTTTACAGTTATCAATTTTTGATACCTTTTGCTAAGTTTTCTGAAATTAACTTAACAGTGTTATTTCTATGGTCAAATCTTTTGTGCCATAGGTCTATACAGTTATTATTGTCACAATGAAATGAATGAAATGCGAATTGGGCAGACATTTTTGTTCGCGAGGTTTCTAAAACGAACTCATAAAGGGAGTAATTTATTTTTCCTTCTAAGCATACATTAATGTCTTGCATAATTTTGTATTTATTTTTATTAAATATTACTCTACATCCGTTTTCTGTAGCTTTCTTTACTGATATTAAATTTGTTTTTATCTCTGGTACGTATAATATATTTTTCAAGATCGCTGTTTTTATATTACTATCCGAGGTCAGCACTTGTAAAGAAACATTTCCTTAGGCCCCTTTCACATTATGCGGTTTAACCGTTACGGCGCAAAGTTGTTTATTTTTTTTTGCCGTATCATGTTTGCTTTCACACTTGACGATTTGCGCCGTCAGTATTTGAGTGCGGTTTCTAATTTCATAGCTGTTACAGTATGGATCGGAAGCAAATAGAAGCAATATGGTCTTGCACCCATCAATTAAAAGAAACGAGACTATAATCGCCTCACTTTTGGAAGAACAACGTGCAGATGAATTGCGGCAAAATACTAACATTTGGAACTGCATTCAACCGACAAAAATGGTAGCTGTGACTCTAAAGTAACTGTGTTGCCTGTTAAATCATAGGTAGGGGTGAAACGTCCTCCCTCTGCTGTGAGGCGAAAGTTTGGAGAGGGGGTGCCAGCTCAGGTATCGTCCTAGTCATGTGACCGCGGTTCAAAATGACGTGGTCCGTCCTAAAATAGCCCTTGTGTTGCTTCAAAACGGGACGTTAATATAACTAAACAAAATCGCAAGTAACTGCCACTTATTTTTAAATCTTAATCGTTTGTGTTTAAAACATAAAGTGTTATAGGATCTTTTTACAACGAAAAAGCAATAGCAAAAGTGCGACTGTTTATTACTTAGTAAAAACTTATAGATTTTGTTTTTACCATAATTACTCGAAATAAGTTCCTCCCTAGATACGGATTTTAAAGTCAGTGTAATAATTTTAAGCATTGCAAATGTATATATTAATAATATATTACGTAAATCGATTGTATATAAGTAGTGGAACATGGATTTCATTTGCGCGCAGGATTTAAAAAAACTAAGCAACCCATTGCAAACAAATGTTATGAAAATTCCCTTCGAAATATCACAGCTTTAAAATCATTTAACATGGTAAATAATCAGATATGCTTTAATCACTTTTTATGACGTTAAAATAGTATACCTTTTTCTTGAAAATTATATGTAAGATACCAAGCACTGAAAAAAAACTATAACGCAATGCTTTGATTTTGCATGTTTTTTCATTGTGTTTGTATAAACATAGAAGGGGAATTTCTGTGTGTTTGATGAACAATATTTTAAAAATCCTGTGTGTAAGTATTTAAAGTATAAATCACTCACCAAACATCTCTTTATATTGAGATGGGTTTTGACTATATCTTCTCAATTATTTAAAGTACGCTCATGTGCAATATCATGATATATTCAGGATGATTTAAATTTTCAAATAAAATGATAAAAAAATCTGAAACTTAAACTTAACTAATGGAATCTCCATAAAGAGTTCAAAATACTGAAGAATTCTATAAGACTGTCGTAATTACTTATGAAAGGTAAAAAGTTTCTTGAAATTGCGACTTCAGAAATAAAACCTATGTTGTTATCAGACATGACACAGGCTTAGAACAAAAAAAGCTGAACTTCATAAATACGGAATCGTATCAAACATAAACACCAAGAAGCAAAGTAAGTATGATTACTTGAACAATAAATGAATAAATTTATACAAAAAGTGCTTGGAATATTAAAAATATTGTAGAATTATTATTTAAAAGAAAATTAATGGGTGAAAAATGAATTACGTATAAAGCTTTGTTAAAATAAAAACTATGATAAAAATTATCTCACTAAAAAATATGGCCATGTAAAAACTTTTTTTGATTATACATAATTATTAAGACTTTTGTTTCTCATTTTTTGAGCTAGCACTTCAAGCTTTCTTTTATGCTCCAGTCTGCTATTTTCCTTCATTTTCTAAATTTTGCTCTCTTTCTTTGATTGGAGGTTTTTCTTTTATTTTTTTGTCACAGCTATTTTCTTACTATCAAGTTCCTCCTAGTACCATTTACCTGATGACCTTAAACTTTTGCATGTCAATGGCATCACGCAAAAAATCTTTTTTCTAAAATATTCTAAAGCAGACTGCTTTTTGCTCAACATTTTGTATTTAACACTCTAAATTGAAGAATACGTTTCAATATACATTCTTTCTTATCTTTTATCTCAGATTAATTTGAATGTGTACATGGCGCACAGTTTTTGTTTGCGTGCTATTCACGTCTTTTGTGAGAGCAACCCTTCCCCTCCTCCTCCAACGCCTTACCAAAACTTTTAATGCAGATTTACATCGATTCCAAGAATGACAAAATTCGATACCGAAAACACCGAAATCCGCATTTGCGTACAAATGTGTCATGTTTGTGTTGATAGACAAACGTTAAAGAACGAAAACTAACAAAAATGAAATCGAAATAACTAACAAAAATGAAGAAAAGAATGGTAAAAAGAACGCAAAAATAAAATGGCTTCCTTCACGGAGAGCTAACGATCTTTTTTTTCTCACGAAATTCGCATCAGAAGAAATTCGTGGGTTGATTTTCTATCCAATCAGAATGAATTCCGATTGGATGGCACGAAAGATGAAACGATAAAGAAAAGAATACAACCTTCAGGCATTCCTACCAATGCTAAATTTTGACCCCAAAGCGCCGATACATAACTCTGACGCTGAACGGTTTTCGGCAGGATCACGCAATATCTTATGAATTCGAAACACTTTCGCTTTAGAGCCATACGCAAAATTTTCACAAGGCGTACAGTTTTTTTTTGCGTGAGCAA
>BGPR01039550.1:0-14264 GCA_013235015.1 Araneus ventricosus
TAAGTGTGAAGTCATTTTGCTAGAGAATGTCATTCATGAAACACAGGAAAATTATAGGGGCCAAATTTCCCCCTGTCGTACGCCAGCATGGAAATTTTTAGGTGAAGAGTCTGTGCTTTTAACTTTAACAACAAAGTGTCTGTCTTGGAGATATCAGTGTATTATGGAGATTATGTAATGTGGGAAAATGCAGGCAATTAATTTAGTTATTAGTCCTTGAGTCCAGACCTTATCAAAGGCCTTCGCAATGTCAAGAAAAATAGCGGCACTAGCCAATTCAGCGGATTTACCTTCCACCATGCGCTCAGAGTATAACTTAAATTCATTTTTAAATTTTTATTTCAGTGGTGCATTTACTTCTATAAAATGTGTTCATGATATTATTATTGAGAATTTTATTAAGTGAAATTTATCTGAATTTTAATTCTTTTCAAAAAAAATTTCACTGAAACGCGCTGATTATGACAATATAACAAAGTGGTGAATATTCATAATTCTACAGAGTAACAATTCGCAAATGAATAATTAGACTGTACTGCAGATAGTAACTCTAGAAAATGTGGAAAATTTGCAGTTTTGGACGATAGGCGGCGCTGGATTACAGTTAAACGTTACCAGATGCTGTCTAACCATCATCAAGTGAGTAAGCTAAAATATTTCTCTTATATTCCTGTTACAATTATAACTTTTTATTTGTATTTTCGAGTGCCTCAAATATCGCAGAAGCACTTTTATAAAAGATTATTTAATTTGTTTGGACAGCAGAGGTCGCAAGATTTTAACATAATAAATGCTTTTTAAAACGTGTTCTCGCATGAAAAGGTTACTTTTTAACAAAGTTCATTGTTTAATTTTACTGATGTGTATGTGTTCCCTCTTTTATAATAGAGAAAAACCCCGGTTAACCGACCTCTGAATTCGCAAATCCAGAAAACGCGTTTTGTACCTCTTGGAAATAATCACGATGCTGCAACGTTGTCCTCACTTACATTTAAGCCTCCCGAAGAAGGTCAGTGATTACTTTTACATTCCTAAAATTAAAATTAATGGGTATGAACAATATTAATTCATTTACCCTTAACTCACCTGTGCGAATTATGCGCCCTACGGAGGGTTAATATAAAGAAAATGAGTGTAGCCTACAAAGAGAGTTTGAATTTTCGTTTTACTCTCAAAACATTTTAGAATTACATACTGTAATTAGATACAAAATGGTACGGTAAAACTTCGATTAATCATCAGTTTCTCTTAGCCGCCTTTGCCATTACATTTCCACAAATTACTACTCTATATTGAAGATCATTTTCATCGTTTTGAAAATTAAACATAATAGATATATATTACAGCACAACCTCGAAAATCCATACTGTTCGGGAGTTTGGAAGGTCCGGATTTCGGAAATTTCCGGATTTTAGACATCTTACTTAAACTAATAGAGATGTCAAAATTCTGATGTCACCGTGAAGGTAAGTTACGTCACAATTAAGCACGCATGTGCAGTCATCCTCAGAACAGACCCAGGAGTCGCAAGGCAACGGCAAATGGCTGCCTTCGTAACGCCTCTGACGTTTGCGCATGCGCAACCAATCGACACGTATGCTGATCTACACGTTTACGTCAATTCCAACAACTCCATATAAAAACACGTTTTAAACAATAAAAACATAAAGAGACATTAAAAAAAAGATACGAAAACAAAAAAATAGTTATTTAAAATGAATAGAATGACTGGAATCTCCGCAACTTGCCTCAAACGTTCTAGTTTAAAATTTATTTAGCTAATTTTTTTCCAGTCATGAGTTCAATAAAATCGTTCGTTTTTCGGAGGTTTACGGATTTTAGACGTCCGGATTTTCGAGATCGGTCTGCATTCACTATTAAAGGATTTTATTTTCATTTTCGTGCCAAGCTAACAATTAAATTACGTTACTGCACATATGTATTAACAGATTTCTGTTATTTGTCTATTTGGTTAACCGTTACACCCCTTTTTGAAAAATTCTGAACTGAAGCGAACTTGGAATACTGTGAATATAATTGCACAACTGCAGTCAGATGCCTTCGTAGTGATGACGTGTCTTAGTACTCTTTAAGTGTGTCTGAGTTTTTACAATAAAAGGAGTTGTGTTCTTTTTAGTGCTGGCGTAATTCTTTCCTGTGTTTTGACAGCGAGAGCCCCAGGAAAATTAAACCTATTTCTTTTAGATGGAAATTATTTCCTTCCGATATCTCACTTAAAACCCCTGGTTCTCACGGTAACGGTTAACCGGAGTTTTACTATAATAGATGTTCATGGCTTAACAGAAAAAATCTTTATACGAAACGCCACCCCTTTAATACGATTATTCGGTGTTCTATTGTATATACAAGGAAACAGCATTGTGGTATTTTAAATGTGGCAAATGTCTAAAAAGTAAATTTCAGACAAGAAATATTTTGCGATTATGTTCCTCAGAAAATGATTATGTGTTTTGAATTTGTTTTCAGAGTTTCGATTACAGGAATGAGGAAAATTTAGCTGAACCTGTAAATTTTTCTTTATTGTAAAATTATAAGAGATAAGCAGTGAAATAAGTTGCTCTTTTCGCTAAATATTTATATTTAATTTCTTAGACATAATTTTTTTCTTACATTGGGACATATCAGGTAATCAAAATTGCAGTCTGTTTTCCTATAAGGATAAATTTGTGCAATGCCCTTATTCCTCTGTTGTTCATAAATTCAGTCTTGCATCATTTAATGCATTAATGAAACCTGCATGAAGAGATTATTTTATTACTTAGTAAAAACTATTGAAATCTAGACAGCAATATGTTCCGAAAGACATTACCCGAAATTTAGTTTTAATCTAATTTTAAAAATAAAATGCCTTAACTGATATTACAAAGAGTTGCTTCCTACGTAATTGCTTTCGGAAAGGATGGAGAATAGCCAAAAGTTATTAACTATCTTTTTTAATATTTTCTTTCAAAATAGAATCATCTGCTATCGGAACTAGAGGTATAATAATTCTCTAGCATGGCTTTCAAAAGAATATTCGTGCATTCTGCTTCTTCCCATATTTCCTGTTCAGGCTTCAATTGGAGATGCATTTTGTGCAGAATTGAACTTTTGTTTTGAATTTTAGTTTAAATATTGATGTTCAATAGCAAATGACAATGAAAAGTTTGCATAAAACCTAGTTTAGGCTCCTCTGGATTTCTCCTAGATATAGAGATTTTTCATTAGGCTAACTCGTAATTTTAGAAAAAATGTATTAAATCGTTTTTGACATTTCAACTGAACTGCCGGGAGAACATACAAAATAAATGAGTCATTAAAAATGTATCTTCTTTTCGTCTAATATTTCATTGAGCTTATATATTTATAAGAAATATAACGTTGTCAATACATTCTCTGGTATATCATTTTGAGGTTGTAGTGTATCGGGCGAAGTATTATAAAGATTTAATAATTGAAAGTTAATGGTGTAGTTTTTATCGATGTGAGAGAAGCGTCTTTTGGATTCGGCATGATAACAATTGTTAAAACTTATCAAATTCAATGCATGGGATTAACTTTTACACACTTCTTTTCAAGCATTTGAAGAAAAACCAAGTTCAAGGAAGGTTTTGCATCTCATTATTGGATTTTAGTATTTTAAAAGATACAAAGAGAATTAATATCATAATTCCACTGTCCAATAATCTTTACGATTGCGATTTCTTAAGGAGATTTGAATGTATTGTCTAATTGTGATTATGTATTATTCATTAAAAATTCGACATTCGGATATATTAATTTAGCTATATTAAATGTTTTATCGTTAAGAACATGGACAATACAGAATAATATGTCGTATCTACAACCTCCAGCAATGCTTCCAGAACCCACAGATCGTCATCGGTGTTGTAGAAACATAAAAGGAAAAAATATGTGTAAAATATGTCAGAAAATTTGAACAAGAGAATTAAAAATTAAGCAGGATTTTTTATCCAGACTATGGATAATTTCCTCATCAATATAGAATAGCATGGCTGGACTACGTATATGAAATATACCACAAATTGCGAAAGGATATATGCAGTATAAAAAATAAATTGCATTGATACTAAACATTTGCTGTACATTTTCAAAATTGTAATGAAATGTGAACACAAAAAACGCCTATATTTTATGGGTAATACTACTTAATTTCCATTTATCAATCAGATGCCTCTTTGTACCATTTCTCAGCTTACTTCTCTACTTTTAGTCCAGTTAAATTATCAAAAACTTGCCATAATTTGTGCTACAGTATGTAAGATGAATTATAAATGAAAAGTACATTTCATCTTGCCATATCAGCTAAACCATGAAATAGAGTGTATAAACAATAACATTCTGTTGTGAAACTTCTTTATATTGACAGAATTGCACAAGACATTGAACGGTACTGCCCTGATGTTGTGCGATATTCCGAAAGCTATGGATGAGCTTTCTGATTATTTTATTTGGGGTAATGTGGAACTTCCGCTATACCGACCGACTTCAGGTGTAATGTTTCGTCATTGAGAATTTTCAAAATTTAAACAATCTGTTTCAGATGTTAATTAATATTTAAAGTAGAGATTTTTAATGTTATGTCTTAAGCATACCTAGAAAATATTAAATCTGATGTCCCTATTGCTGCAACTCTAAATTATTATTTAAAATAAGATCTTCACTTTGTGGAAAGGCTGTCATAATTGTTTTTTATCCCTCTTTTGGAGACTTCTAAGGCTTGTTTGGAGGTTAAATTTTGAACCAAACAACTTAGATAATCAATGGCGATTCAATTTTTAAACAAACCTTTCAGCTAATTACAATCTTTTGGGATAAAGCCATTTTATGCCGCGTTAAATTTCAAAAAAATTAAACGAACTCAAAGAACACAGAATACCTCGGTTTGTGCACTAAATAAAGAACCGGTTCGAACCTAGAGCTTAAAACAGAATCCAGACGGATTTGGCGATTGCTTAAATCGGAGGGTTACTGGAAAACGGTTTGTGAACCCAAAATAAACAAAGCAGAAAACTCGTCCATAAAATACCACAAAGATATCGTAGCGATATTTAAAAGCATTCTGTGCTAGTAGGGAATTAACTACATTAAAAACGATGACCCAAAACATCACTTCATAATAAATGATGTTTTTCTTTTCTATTCAACGGTAATCTTTTAAACTTTTTGAAAGTATTTTCTTTTATAAATTTGTTGCACTCTTAATGGCGTAGTGACAGTAAGTGGTGTCCATTGCATAACCAAATTGTTTTCGCCCCTTAAGCCGTAAAGATATCGTATCCGAATGTTTTTGATAGAATGCAACTGAATAAATCCGAGGGAAAGATATTTTTAAGATTTAACTTACCTTTTTACTAAGTGAGACTTTCAGAAAAAGTTTTAAAGTTCATGGTCCCTCATTGGTTATTTGGGGAGACTCGTGATAGCGTTACTTTCCTGAACCTCTTAGTAACTCCACCAAGTGTGTGGTGATCAGTGTATCTAAGGCCGTTAGTGATCGCAACTCTGGCCAATATTGTTAGGAGTAGGAGTTTAGTTTCGTTATATTAACGCCCCATTTAGTAGTAACACGAGGACTATTTTGGGACGGACATCGTAATATTGAACCACGGTCAGATGACAAGTAGGGCACCTGAGCTGGCCCTATACACTGCGGATCTTCTGTGGAATCGATTTTCGAACCTGGTGTTGGGAGTAGGAAGACACTCGTTCTGAGTGCTTTCATCATGGTGAAAGAAAACAATTCCGCTGACTTCATAACGTACATGTTTCCAGAGAAACTGTTTTATCGATTTGATTTCTCTAAACGCATAGTTTTACACAAGCATTTAATTTCAGGTGTTTTTCGTGACGATATCTTTGAATTACCACTCTCCACCTCACGATGGGTTTGACGTGCATCCGAATGTTTTTGGGAGAATGTCACTAAATAAATTTGAAGGATAGAAATATTTAAGGTCCAACTGATTTTCTTTTATTGTACGGAAAGTCTAGTAAGAATCTCAGACCGAAAATATTTTTTAATGAAAGAATCGAACCTGTAGTCCAAAACATAGCAGCACTATAAAGTTACAGGTTTGATACGTCTGTCTTTACATTATTTTGAAAAATTCATTCTCAATTATGGAAACGGTGCATGGACACAAAAAAATGAATTAAATATCGTCTGAGAGCACCTACAGTAACTAAAACAATAAAAGGTATATTTAAAATTAGGAAAGTTTCAATGTATATATTATATAAAATAATTCAAAATTTATTAAGGCTGTGCTGTACTAAACAGTGCAATATAAAACTATAAGGATATAAAATTGACAGAAAAGCTTTCTTGAATTTAAAAATGCAATAATAATCGTTTTTGTACACTAATTAGCTCAGAAGTTATTAAATTTAAAATTTCAATTATTTTTTATTTAAAATCTACTTAAAATATTGAGATACACTTTCTTAGTGAGTATCTGGTGCTGAAGAAGTAACTAGGTGCCAAGATTGTTGTACCTGGGTCTAACGGTTTGAACTTTAGTAGGTTTTAAACGATTTTAGCATGATGTGTGCTTAAACATGTAATTTACAAATGGTATCCAGTCAGTATGATATTTTTAGACGTGCGTGTTACCAATAACTTGCGATACCAATGTTGATTGAAAATATCATATACATTTTTAATTACTGATATTATCTCTCTTATTATCATTTTTTATTAATTATCTTATTATCCAGCTGCTATGCAATCCTAACGAAAACATTTTATACAGTCAATTCTGATTAATTCGAACTTGTTTAATTCGAAATTCTGGATTATTCGAAATATTTCCTCGGTCCCTAGAATTCTGTATTAAAATAATGTTATAAAAATGTGGATAATTCGAATTTAATTTTGGATAATTCGAATTTTTAGTACGATTTCCCTTAAAATAATACGGTGAAAATTGTTCCTGAGACTTTTCGCATCTAAGGTGCATTATATATTTTAACGGTCTTTCTAAGTAAGACAAAAACAAGAGTTGGAATGTCACTATGTGGGGATTTCCGAGGTCCACCCTCTATTGTTGCCCTCTTCCCTCCGTACTGCATTTAATACTGATTAGTCATTAAAAGCCTGTCTTCAATTTCCGAGAAAAGACTTGGTCACAGCCCTTCGACAGGAGAATCTATTTTATTGTGGGTTAAAAGGATCGAAGCTTTCTCCCCCACTCTTCTGTGTGAGAGAATATATGTAATTCGAATTTTTGAATATTTCGAACTTTTTCTCTGATCCTTTCAACTTCGAATTATCCAAGTTTGACTGCATTTGTATACTTTAATTCAAATTAATTTGTTTCGTATTTTTAAAGGAGCGATTTTGTTAATAATTGTACGCTTACTTTCTGATGTGCTGGAGAAAAGTTGGCGAACATGTATGTTCTCAATGCTATTACACTGTTAAAATATTTTCAGAATTCATTATATTTTAGTAGATTGATTTAATGAAAAATTTGATTCCAAGCAGTGACGCCCATTTTTAGTGAATTTGAGAAGTAAATGATTTCCAGATTCCATTATATTTGCAAAAATGAGTTATAAATTGAAAGCAAAAGTGTTTATGAAATTGAGTTTTGTGTGTGCTATATGTTACATTCTGGGCGAGAGCGAACAAAAGCAGGGCCTTGTGCAAAGTTGATTTGTGTGGTCTTGAAATAAATTTCGAACCACAAAATCATTTATTGCATTTTGCTGTTTATTATATTACACAATTCGGTATAGTCTGGACTCAAGGAATACACGAAATTGACTAAAATGAATGAATACACGAAATGATAAATAAAATTATTTTTAATACTATATTTCAATCACACAAAAAATCGTTAATAAATCGAACAAGAATAATTGCTTCAAAAATACAATTTGGTATGCAACTAATTAGAATAAGCTCACGATATATTATTTTTGTTTCATTTTCATGTATCATTTGTAGAAACTTCGGTGATAATATCATCATTATTCAATTTTTTTGGTTTATTCGGATTCGATAAATTAAAGGACTAGGAATATAAATCGTTCTTCATTAATGCTAGATCTCAAGTAATACTTTTATGGTTTTCAATCTTGGAAAAAGATCTACCTGCAGATGTGAAGTTACTTTATAAGTTCGATATCATTTTCAGAACAGTAACAAAATTTGGATGGAATTTAAATACATACATATTGTAATATTTATAATATTGTGTCATAGTACGCAACACTGAACAAATTTGTGATTTCTTTAAATAAATCTTTCTAATCAATTTTCACTTTACAAAAGCCGACAGTGGCGCGGGACCTTGTGTAGTCGCACCGTTTGGAACACTCTCATACAGGCCCTGATAATGCTGATTATCATTAAAGGGCCTCTGGACATTCCGTCCAATAAAAATTTTATAAGCACTGTCTTTGTCACGTTATCTTGATTATAAATAAAAATGCATTGAAAATATATGAAAATCTGAGGTTGGTAGCAAGAATATCAAACTGACAATATTAAAATATTAGTTTTTTCTGTAACAGCTGCTGTAGCGTAAAAATTAAGAAATCAGAAAACAATAGCCAGCCAAAATATTATATAACAACACCCTATAAACCACATCTTTATGTCGATGATTTCTTTTATGTTATTCCTGCTTTTTTGAACAAGACTGACGGCAGATCATTATTGATTTTTTTATTTCGGTATATTTTGGATTTCTAATCAAAACGGCCAATGGCCTGGCCATGGAAATAAAAAGTCATAAAGACACTGGTCATGTGGAAAAATGTCACACACTTGTAATGAAGCAGGCCATTGTCTCTTTTTTCCGAAACTACTTCTACTGTGTTGAAGAACAAGGTGGCAAAGAGTCAAAATCAGTCGATTTTTTAAACACTGACTTCTTTTGCTGCCAAAATGAAGATAAAAATGTCAATTTATTGAAGAATATGAAAAGCTGTGAAAGCTTTTTTCAAAAAATACGCGAAAAATCATGTAGTCAAATGTTCTCTATCTATTTAGCTGATCATTTAGGATCGAACCACCAATTTACTTCAACCTGTGTACTCCATTCAATGATTTTTACTGCATTTCCATTCCCTTCGAAGGAATTTTGGAATTTTCAACAAAATATCTATACTGCGTTTTGCGCCAATTATTTATTTTTCATAGTGACGCTTTATATTCGAATTTAGAAAATGGATATTTTTCCCATTTTAACTTCCATAGTTTTCTTTTAAAACTTTTTTTCATGCTTTTGTGTCCCTCACCCTACACATACCAAGAGGTGAATTCCATATTAAATACTTTTACTTGCAGGAAAGTTTATTGTGATGATGAATAAAAATAAAAATAATTATAGCAGAAAAACCTAAATTATTATGAAATCATGTTTTGCGTCGCTTCTATTGATCCTTTTCGTTTCCTCTTATCCTAAAATGCTCTAAAAAATATCGCTACTAAAATTTAAAAAACGGCTCCCAGGTGCACATCTTCAGCATCCAAAGTACATGAGTGCGAAATTTGGTAGCTCTACGATCTAAGGTTTGTTCTGAAGAGCTCCAACAGACAGAAACACAGACATTCATCTTTATTAGTATTAGATATTAGAGATTACAATCTTGAAAATGTTTAGCATCAATGCAATTTATTTTTATACTGCATATACCTTTTCTCAAATTCTGGGATATTTCATACACGTAGCCCACCAAGTTATTATTCTATCTTAATAAGGATGTACTCAACAGTCAGGATTAAGAATCTTGCTGAATTTGAAATTCTGTTGTTCACGAATTCTGGCAGATTTGCAACATATTTTTGCCTTTTATGTTTTGGCAACACTGTTGTTGATCAGTGTGTTGTGGAGGTATTGCTGGTGGTTGTGGCTATGTTATATAATAATGTTGTTTTCATATTTCGTTAACAGTAAGCATTTGGCCTAGCTAAATTAATATATCCCAATGTTGTTATCTGGGCAACGAACATTAAATTACGGCATTTAGATAATACATTCAAAATTGCTTTAAGAAATCGCAATCGTGGAACTGTGATACTAATATCTTTTGTGGCTTTTAAAACGCCTAAATTCAGTAATGAGATGCAAACAATTACTATAGAGCTTGGTTTTTTCAAATACTTGAAAAGAAGTGTATGGAAGTTAATCCCACGCACTGAATTTGATGAGATTTAACAATTGTCATTATGCCTAGTTCCAAAGAATTTTCTCTCACATCTATAAAAACTATGCCATTAACTTTCAATTATTAAATCTTTATAATTCTGCACCCCATACAACCTCAAAATGATATCCTAGAGGATGTATTAAAAAAGATATATCCCTTATAAATATATAACCTGAATGAAATATTGGACCGAAAGCAGAAACCATTTTCAATGACTCGTTTATTTTGTATGTTTGGAAATGCAATTGAAATGGCGAAAACGATTTGATACATTTTTCTAAAAGTACGAATTGACCTAATGAAAAATCTCTATAACTCGGAGAAATCTAGAGGAGCCTAAAATAGGATTTAAGCCAATATTTCATTGTTATTTGCTGTCAAACATCAATATTTAAACTAAAATAAAAAACAAAAGTTTCATTGAGCACAAAATGCATCTCCAACTGAAGCCTGAACGGGAACTGTGGGAAGTAGCAGAATGCAAGAATGTTCTTTAAAAAGCTATGCGAGAGAATATGTCTAGTTCCGAACAGCAGATAAATCTATTTTGAACAGCATGAATGATAACGCAATCCGCAAAGCACTCTCATTGGCCGAGTTGATTTTGACGTCGCATGCGCCTTCCTTCGCATACTTCTCTTTCGCTCTTTTTGTACCATGTTCTGATTCAGGGCGTTTGTACTAGCTAAAATTTTAGAAGTGCTGGCTTTTCTACTATCCAACGTTTAATTTCATAATGGATATTGGCTTTGTGCCGGATAAATCGAAAAATTTGACCAGGATTGGTTCTACCAAGGAATAATGGCAAAGAAACTGCACACAAAACGCGGCTCTTAAATTATCTCATTAGAAAAGCTATTCATAACTTCCATTGAATGCATTCAGTAACAGTAACAAAGCTCTAAACTATACTACAATAGACTTCGCCTTAGAAAAAACGACACGTTTTCAAAGCTACCTGTTGGAAAAAAGAAAAACAACAAAGTAGGCATAAAAACGAGAGAGTCCATTTTCCTTCTAATAAGATGCTTTTATTACTATCGGATTTATCTTCTTGATAAACATTAAAAGAAAAGTACTAAATTATTATATACACACATCGCTGGCAGCAAAGCGTGGTGTCGTGATCACTTGTATCAATCGAATCGAATAGAAACATACACAGAGAAAACACAGGCATTTTATATACGCCAACATCATGACGTAATACAGAAAATGACATCATACTGATCAAAAAATTACCACCTTGCGGCACAGGAATAATCAGAAAATTGAGTTACCTTACGGCACGACCGATAATCTCCAACGCACCCTCTTTATCGTTAGGCAACGATAAAGAGGGGTCTTCCCACAATCCGAGGAGACGCCGAGATTTCTGTCGCACATGGAAGAATGAAAAGCAAAGAA
The DNA here is from genome assembly GCA_013235015.1 of Araneus ventricosus. Lineage (NCBI taxonomy): Eukaryota > Metazoa > Arthropoda > Arachnida > Araneae > Araneidae > Araneus > Araneus ventricosus. Next base: position 11,593 of record BGPR01039550.1, read on the forward strand.
CTTGATTTTGCATGGTCTGTGAAATTTCGTATACCTACCAAAAAAAAAGAAAGATTCTTTACTCTTGAAGAAGTTAGACAAAAGGTCAATAGATAAATTCCATGTAATAAAATAGAAGGAAAAAAGCTAATTAAATTCAAGTATTTGCTTTAAAATTGATAATTGAAATCTCACCTAATACTTATATTCAAAACAAAACGAATATCGGGTTCAAGGCTGTTTTTCACTGTTCTGTGTGATATGCAATTTTAATACATATAATATAGATAAATTACTCATCGGGTTCCGTTATAGTTGTTGTTCGAAAACCATTTAACATAGACATAGAATTCATAAATCTTATGGGGCTTGCATCTACCAGATGCTGGGTACTTTGGCCAAATAAAAAAAAAAAACCTTTCAGACACATACGTTTATTGACAATGGACGACACAAACACAGAGATACACATAAAACATACGGCAACGCCGAGATCACAAGTCGTTCTATTACATCCGTCAGCTTGCAGGCTGACGCAAAAACATCGCCGCCTGGTGGCGGTTACTTCTCGCTTCACTTTACAACATCCTTCCCCCCTTGAGACTCAGAAAGAGTCTCAAGTACATAACAAACATTATTCAAACGATCCAGTCTCTTAGGTGCTTTCACATATCTTCCAGATGAGGTGTATTTTCTCATTATTACATCATCAGCCCCAGGCAACAATTTATTTTTATTATCAGACACATCATGGGAATTAGATACCTTCCCACCTGGTTCCTTATCAACAGATTGATATGAATAAATTTCTAAAGGATAGATACGCTGTATAGGGCGTAAAACTGTCCCATGCTGAGTTTTAAGTTTAACAGTGCGAATTTTCCCATCGCGCCCTGGAATCAACTCAATAATTTTCGCCAAAACCCAAAACAAACGTTTTTTATTATCATCACCTACTAAAACTATTTCTCCAACCTGAGGATTACGCGACTTACAACAGTTGTATTAACACATTTATGAACAATTCAATACTTGTATTTTTCAAACATTATTTTATCTGATGCGGTAGTCGGAAAATATAGAAAAAAAGCAAAATCTCTACAGCGAGCGAACGGGAGCTTTCCCCTGTTTGGGCACGTGTGACGTCAAAATGGATCGTTTTTCCTGCGTCGTCTGAGAGGCGAACTTTGATTGCAAATACATATAAAAAAACTGCTTAGAAATTTTTAAAAAATGTTAGTGTTAATTTTGAAGCATTTTTAAACGATCAGAAAAATAAAAATAGAAAAATGCTGAAGTTTTCCATTGCGCCTAGATTGCGCAGATGTACTGCTCCTAGCGGTCCAATACCAATTAAAAATAAACAATTGAGATACTCTCTTATTTAAAAAAAAGAATTTGCAACATTATAAGGTTTTTTAACTTAATTTTTGAAATGGATCCTATAATTTATTACCACCCTGTGTTTTAGTTTACTGATTTTACGTAATATTCATGGTAACGCGGCATCTGGTACCGAAAAACTAACATCCAGCGCCCTCTATCGTCCGGAACTCCAAAATTATCACATTTTAATCACGTTTTCTAGAGTTACTTATCTGCAATAGATAGTATAATTATTCAATTACGAATTGCTGCTCCGTTGAATTATAAATATTCATCAATTAGTCATTACTTCATAATCAACGCGTTACAGTAAAATTTATCTGAATTTAACCTTGTTTCCAACGTCACGATCTATCACGTATAATATTTTCATGTCTAGAACTTCTCTGTTAATGAATTTCTTTGGAATGACGTTGTATTGATGACTAAGATATATGTTGTTGATGTATGGTGGGTTTGTCGGCATAATTATTTAAGAAAAATAGGTTATATTAGTACATTAGATTCAGTAAATTATATTAGTAAATAATTAACATATTTCATACATTTTAAGGTACCACTGTAATAAATATTTCTATTTGTACTTATATTTTGTTTTCTTGCACATTAAAGATTCAGATATGAAAAAAATCGAAGAAAGAGATGTTCTTTCACTGAACGTCTCGAAAGTTAGCTCCTCAGTTCGATAAACGTTCGTAGCGCCCCTGTCGTAACTCGCATGGATACTCCTTCTCCTGTGCACTGTATTAGGCTACTTTGATTCTTCACATTAATGAAAATTTTTTAACATTTATTTTCTCTATTGAAAATAAAATAATGAAGTTTCGTTTTTTTTTTTTTTCGTTTAAATCCCGTATACTTTTAAACTGTTCATCCTGTAGAATAATACCGCTGTCGCAGAACGCACTATTCGTTACAAAATTTGGTAGTCCTATATTTTCAGAGATTTATTCCTGAAAAATATGGAACAAAATAACCTTAGGAGATATCAATCCCTTTCTCACCATTACTTTCATAACATTTATTGTAATTACTGCTGAAAGTTAATAATTTTCGAGCTATATTTCTTATATCAGTAAAGTAAAATTAGGTTGATATTCTATGTTAATATAAATACCGCTGTATGCTATAAATTATGTTTGTAATAATACATTCGTAACATATGTAGATTAGTAGTTTTAACATTTATGGATTTATTTGATTTTTGAGCGTTGGTTTTGAGAATGGAAATTTTAGGTAGTGAAAGATTCTTTTATTTTTGTTAAAAGCGTAACTATGAGAGCAATACGTAACCGAACGAAGCACGA
>BGPR01039551.1:348-14264 GCA_013235015.1 Araneus ventricosus
AAAAAAATTCGAGTCTATTGTAACCCAGGATCCAATGACTATCAGAAAATATTTAGGTAAAGAATCAAATTCAAAGAGATGCGTTCCGATTAAATGCGTACCGATTTCTACTGTCGCTGGCTCAAGGACAAAGTCACATAATCCTTTCGCGTGCACAGATTGCTACCAGAAGGCATGCGCATGGAGAATCGGATGAAAAAAAAGCGCCAAGCAGGAGTCAATAAATATCGTGCACAGAAGATTGCGTCCAGTACGCATGCGCGTGGAGATGCGATTATACAGACCGACAGACAGTCAAGCTTTTGACGGATTTGGCCCGAAATTTTAAACGGACGTACATCCATGACGATAAAACTGTGTATGAAAGTTTATCCGTCTAGCTTTTCAAGTTCGAGGTATTACGACAGGAATCTCCTTTTTCTAGTAGGGGAAATAAACCAATTCACACATATTAAGAGAGAAAAAAAACCTCGAAAAAGTGAACTTGAATGGATTCCTTGTCTTGTTTTTTGCTTTTCGTTTCCTTCGAATTACTCTAGGATTGCTTTTATTACCTTCATTTTTTACTTTTGACTATATTTGTACAATTATTATCTGTCGAGTTTATGATAGCATATTTCAAGGTGGGAAATGATGCGTTGCATGTTTAATCATTTTGAATATTCCGAAAGCGAACAACGGTATATTCATTAATTTTATTTTTCACAAACGTTTTCGTTTGCTTAATGTAAGTAATTCTCAAACAAGAAGATTGATCCATACATAGATATCCTGGTTTTCCTTCTTCATTGAGAAATAACACTCGGCGAACAATAAACTAGAAAGTTTTTTTTTATTTACTAGGAACTTCACTCCATATCTGTCCCCGGCTTCTCCAAATCCAAAAGGCGGCTCTTTGTATACAATTGTTAAGAGAAATGTTCCTTATATTTCCTTTCGGAGGGATTTTTTATTACTTTTCAGATGCATTCGTTTTATTCGAACAATACAAGATTGGGGAGGGGAGGTCATCACTGCGAAGTAGTTAGATTCGAAGTTTGACGTTTTTATTCTTTTCCAGACTTCTCTTTCGAATACTATTAGGTGCATGTAATCAAATTAGGAATGTTTGAAGAACATATTTCCGTCAAAAAAATTTATTATTTCCTTGCGTGATAAAAATCGAAACCATTTTTCGTAATCCAGGAATGCAACGAATACTGAAGGTTTTTACTGTAGATTAGAGGATTGTAAATATATAAGTGAAGAATCATATTAAAAAGAGATGCCTATAAAAGAAACTTAGCAATATTTATCCTTCCATCACACTCCAGCAAGATCCAAGGTTATACGAGTTGAGCGAAAAAAAAAAAACAGGAGATAAAGACAAGCAAACTCCTCAAGGACAAAGTGACGTAATTCTCCCGTTTATGTACCAAAGATTGCTAAGTACCATGTGCATGGAGATGCAAACGCATCGCTTGGAACAAGTACAACGTGATTATATGGGGACTGACAGAGTCAACCCGTTACGCATTTGGCCCAAAAATTTCCATACTGAATCTTACATCTACACTTAGATAAAACTGTACCCACAATTCTTTATCTGCTATATAGCTATCTCACGAAGTTTTGAGTTATTAAGTAGTAAGTGTTCGCATGACTCCCCGGAGCCATACAGACAGACAGACTTCCCTGCTGATTGCGAGTTAGTCCAAAATTCTAAAGAAAACCTACAAATTATGTGAAAAAGATTACATACCCAATCATCCTGTATCTTAATATTGAGTTAATGTGTTCGTTAAAACACAGACATATAATTCTTAAATTGTATGTTTTTTTCGGACCAGGAGGTCTGAAATTGTAGATTCGTCAAAATCTCGAGTTCGAAGATGATTACACATTTTCTCTTTGTATACTTGTATACGAGGAAGTAAAGGCCACGTGCGGTCTTAAGGCCAAGAGGGTTGCCCATCCTCAAATTCATATATCAAATAATAGAATGCTGCTTATACGACACTAGAAAATTCAATAAAGAGATCGCGTTCCTGACTGATTTAGAACTGGTATTTAATGTTTTTCGATGCCAATAATCGTTCTTGCACATAAACTAAATGGTCATGGAACTTCCGCATCGCGTGATCCACAGCTGGCAACAACTGCTCTGCCAAAGAGGTGGAGAGGAACTTATTCACACGTATATAATAGTGATACAGATGCAATAATATTGTATCGATAAGGTTGCGATCGAGATAAGAAACGTTATTTATTTTTGTCATTTGATGCTATGAGAATGTTGGCAATCCGACATTCATATGCCAAATATCAGTCTGTTTTTACTTTCTGTACACGATGTACACAAAGAGAAAGTATTGTAATCAAAAAATTCCAACTCGAGATTTTGAATGAATTTCCACGTTTCAGAATTCCCTCCTGAGTCCGAAAACACAATTTTGAACATAAATTCATTTGTCTGTAATCAATACAACTGGAAATATTAGAGCTGGCTTTTGGGATGAAATTTGGTATGTGGTCTTTGCAATTACAATTTGTACTTACCACATTTGAATAAACTGTCTACGGGAAGTCTGTCTGTCTCTCTGTCTGCGGTCATGTGAACATCAACTCAAAAACTTGAATAGCTAGTTGATAAATTTGGTACACAGTTTTACTGTCACATCAGAACGTATAAAATTTGGGTTAAATCTGTCAAAGGGTTGATCATCTGTCAGCCTGTATAAACTACACGTTTTTTTGAAATGATAACCCAAACGCATTGATAAATGAATTTTAGTATGTGGCTTCTTTATGTGTTAATTTGTAGATCTGTGTCCAATTTTGGTTTCAATTGTTAAAAAAAAGGCGTCTGAATTGCACACTGGTTTTTTCACCATTCTGGGCAACAGAAAAAAGGCTCGACCGCGCTTGTTCATTTCTGAAGAAAGGATTGGAGACTGCTATTAAAACCGTCGATGACCTGGTTCATAAAATTTAATATATTAATTTAAAATTAAAATAAAAGTAAAGGCTTTATCAAAAATCTCACAAATGAAATATAAAAGATATTTGATTTTAACGACTATTACAATTCGCTAGCGAAAAAAGGACAGCCTAGAAATAATTCTAACAATCAAATGCTTATCAAATTGGGAAACTGATATATGCTGCATTAACGATTTGGCAATCCTTCTGCGAAAGCCATATTGCTAAAAAAGTAGGGGAATAAAATCTCCCAAATCTTCAAGATTAGAAAATGGGAAAGTATAACTTAAAGTATACCATTTCAATTAGTCTCAATTATGCTAAGGCTTGAGCGTTATCTTTAAAGACAGTTCCTATGAAAGAATTATTTTAAATTAATATTAATACTTATAATAAAACACTATTAAAAAATTAACTATAAATTAAATTTTATAATAATAATAATATAATTATTTGAAATGTACATAAAAAACAAAAAAATGTATATATGTTGATGCAATCTTATTCTTAATCTAGTGGCACCACCAAGGAAAGGAAATATTAATATCTTTATGAATTCCATATACTACTCACATCAAAAATAAATCTAAAAGACTATTACAGCAATATTTTATTAACATAAGTATACATGAAATTTATAGGATACCCACTGGGCATTTTCAAGAAATGCATCAATATGAGACTTGTTGTTTTAATCTGGTTCACAGACACCTTTACACGTTATCGTTCGTTTTAATGACTTCAAGGAACATAAAAGGCCAAACTAGAAAAAAAAAAAACGAACAACGCGTTTGGTCGTGACTGTAACAAACAAATTTACTGACAAAGGGACGACGAATTTACTCGACAAACAACAACTGCTGAAATTGAAAGCTTCCCGCTTTCTGTGAACACCAAAACCGACCAGAGGTAATGGAGCTTACACATACTTGGTAATTTTATAATCAGAGAAAGAAATTATACATCTTAAAATCTGCCATTGTATCTATGCATTTCTTATCGAGATTACCTGCAACTGTTTGTCTACATGACTATCACCTGAGTTTTAGTACCCAATGGGCACACGTGAAACTTCCTAACATCACGTACTGGCGTAAATAAACTTTGATAGGCATTTCCATGAAAGTATGGCTTCGGCTGGAGTAACTTTCTCTGTATGTGTCGTCTCTAATCTTCATTCTTCCCTCCCTCATCATCTCTCCTTACTCTGTCATACCCGATATTTTGTCCATCAATGTGGAGAGCGCTTTATCAAAGAATTATCTACTCCAACCAACTGCAATTCCTCTTCACTAACCTATTACAGATTTTCCCCATAGATAGAGAGACCAAGGGCACACTGATACTGACGGTTTAAGTGCTAAAATAAATAAAACTTGAAAAAAGTGAGAAGATAATGGTTTACTCTACCTGATAAAAATCACAAAGCCACAACCAAATAAAATGAGTAAGGAGAATATACAAGTAATATACAAAATTCTTTTTAGAGTCACCTTCATTTTAATAATTAATAGTTTTCGAGATATAAACGTACTGGTACGCAAAGATATGCTAAAATATGGGAGTGCTTGATGATCCTGCTGGCCAAACTATATCCAAGAACCAAGTCTAATGTTAATAAAGGTTTTCGAGATATAATGAAAACACCGATTGCGTATGCGTCATGCAAAATATGAAATGACAGACAAGAAAGAATTAATACCATATCCAGTTCCGAGCTATGTTTAAAGTTTCAAGTCCCCAGTCTAATGGGAAGTTAGTTTGAAACCTGATTAAAAATTTGAACAAGATATGGGGAGAGTGTGAAATCCACAGTAGGAATTGAAAAAGAAAGATTTGAGGTTAATCTTTTTAGCCCATAGTCACATTGATTTTACTCTTTGATTATATCATTTTCTTTCACGTAATTATAAAATTAAGTGCAAGCTCATTCTAAAATTACAATGACGTACAGTTGAGAAAACGTGACAAATTACGGACATTCTAGAAATGAAATATTGAGTCACAGTCCCGTATAGTAATGGGACGTGGTATGGCAAACTGGCAGTACTCAAAAAATCTTAATTTGTTTTAATATTTATACTTTCAAAACTGCCCTTGTTTTATATTGGATGGGTTGATCTGATATAATTGGCGTGCCATTTACGAAAGATTTACTGTTAATTGTATGATGACAAAATATTATTGAATAGCTGCTAAATATCCATAAATCAGACCAATTGAATCTTTAAAATGACTTGGTGAATAATTTTGTTGTTCGACCAGCTATATAATTGACATAATTTGCTGAATGCAATTTGTAATGCTCTGAAAAGGATCGGAAAACTATAAACAGAATTTAGATCAATCATAAACAAATTACCAAAAAAACATATCACTCACTACCTGCCGCTACAATAGATATTTACAAAAAATTAGGAAGTTTCGTGACGACATTCTCAGAAATAATCGACACATACTGCTTTTCCTCATAAAATAAGCGCAATTTCTTGTTCAGATCAATAATAATTATGAGTCTCAGTCGAGATGGAACTCTCTTCTAAATGCGAATATTCTCCTCAAAGGCCGTAAGAGGGGTGAAAGGACAAGTTTAGAAATGAGTTGGAAAAATCGTTTGACGCTGGCATGTGACGTGCGTGAGCACACTCTGTTGGACCTGCAATCCGCAGACGTCAAAACACGCGGCGAACTAAGTGGGCTTTGTAACAACTAGCTAGAACATGAAGCGCAGAAGAAATCGAGAGCTGTTCTCTAGAATTTGAAATTTTGCTTGTCGGCTTTCAGTGAGAAGTTAGAATGGATTTTATTATTTTTCCTTTGTGCTTTGTCATTAGTTTTTATTTATACATTTATTTATTCTTATTTTATTTATTTTTTGTTTGATTTTTCTTCTGCAAGCTGCTAAAATGGATGGATTAGAGACAATTATTTTATAAAAGGTGAGCGGATACCACATTTTCACCTTGTTTTAAAGGAACAATGGACGCCCAAGTCAAAAAGTCTCAATTTCTGATTTTCAACAGTTTATTAAACTGAGTTTCATAATAGTTTTATTAATATATCGTTCATATTCTGGAAGAAAATTTACCTGTATTGGTAACTTTTAAATTTTGTAAGAAATTAGACAAAATGCACCAAAATATTAGTAAGATATCGAATTGTTCCATGTGCATTAAAACATGAAACAAAATTATGTTCCAAATTTAAAAAAAATAAGTATTTTGATTCTACACAATATTTTGGAAATGTTTAATGCCACTGATATTGTATTTTTTTGTTTTAAATCCGAATTACTTTGATTTTACCTTTAAAATTGCAAAAACTCTTTCAACAATGATGCATATGTAAGGTCTCTAGTACAAAAAAGTAATATGTATAAGTATTTATTTGGCAAATTCATTCACGATGTGCTTATGCAAAGTAGGAGAAAGTTTCTGAATTGTTAAAAAAATTTAATGGGTATGTGGAGAATTTTAAATGGACGCTGTCATAAAATTTTATTTTAGAAAATGCCGAAAAAATACTTAGAATTTTCTTCTGTATTAGCTAGGGTTACTATACGTCCTGTATATATAAGACTATCAATACTGTGGTTTCACTGCTCAGTTCCATATTGCTATTTGTCCCGTTTCCTTCCTAAGTTGTGTCATTATAATTTTAAAATAACTACTATTCTATCCCGTTTCCTTCCTAAGTCGGCGTCATTATAATTTTAAAATGACTTACTTATTTGTCTGTTTCCTAAGCTCTGTGTCATTATAATTTTAAATGACTTGTGCACAATTTTATGAATTTTGAAAGAAGAAATGATATAATTAAGAAGAAAATTAACTTAAATTGTAATCTACCTAAAAAGGATTAAAATTTTCTCTGTACAGTTAGGTTACCATATGTCCGTATATATACGGGACTATCATCAGCTTCCTGTTCGTCTTATTACTATTTGTCCTGTTTCCTTCCTCAAGCTCAGTGTCACATAATTTTAAATGACTTACTCATTTGTCCTGGTCTCTTTCCTATAAGCTCAGTGTCATTAATTTTTAAAATGACTACTATTTGTCCTGTTTCCTTTCCTAGCTCTGTGTCATTATAATTTTAAAATGACTGCACTATCCTGTTTCCTTCCTAAGCTCAGTGCAAGACACATAATTTTAAAATGACTTATTTGTCCTGTTTCTTCTGCTCTGTGTCATTATACTTTGAAATGACTACTTCATTTGTCCTGTTTCCTCCTAAGCTCCAGTGTCATTATAATTTTAAAATGACCCAATATTTGTCCCATTTCTTTCCCTCTAAGCTATGTGTTTCATTAGTAATTTTAAAATGACTTACTATCTGTCTGTTTTTCTTCCCTAAGCTCTGTGTCATAATTTTAAAATGATCTCCATTTATCTGGTCCCGTTTCCTTTCCTAGTAAGTCTTTTGCTGTCAGGTTATAATTTTAAAATGACTTTAATATCTGTCCTTGCTTCTTTCTAAGCTCAGTCAGTTGGTAAAATGACTTCTTAATATTTGTCCCGTTTCCTTCCCAAGCTCTGTGTCATAATTTTAAACACTTACTATTTGTCCTGTTTCTCCTGCAAGGCTGTGACATTATAATTTTAAAGTCGATTTGTTCCAATTTTATGGTTCCGGAAAAGAAGAAAATGTGATATAATTAAGAAAGAAATTAACTTTAAAATTGATCTAAAAAAGGATTAGCTGGCATTCTTTTGTATTATTTTACGTTCAATTTATTAGATTGTTTAAACTTTATTGATTTTGTTTATCGTAGGAAGTAAAGCTGGGTTAAGTACCCACTTTTTCATATGTTTTATTTATAATTTCTAACGTTCCGAATCAATGCTTGGTAAATTTTGCGGGTAATCCCATGTATAGCAATCCACAGTATCTATAAAACTACTTATGTATCAAAATACTGAAAAAAACTTCTTAATAAAAGTTTAATATAAAAAAATGTCAATTTTTGGCTCATTTTTCACATTTTCATTGCTATTAAACCTTTCAAATTTATCTTGTTTAAATTTATAACTAGTATAAATATAAATTTTCCACTCTTCCAAACCTGATGTCGTCTGCTATCTCTGGGATTAATTGGAAAGATAAAAAACTGATCAGATCCTGTATGACTTGAGCAGCCAGAGAATATTTCACTACAGATAAGAACGCACTTGAAAATGCTGACGATACTGTGAAAATATAATGCTGGTATAATTACTAATATAATATTCCAGATCTGTCTCCCTCGGTAACTCTGATGTCACCAATAATAAAACTCTGGAGCCACAGTAACTTATGAGACGTTAAAACAGCATTATTTCATTGTTAGAGAATCTAAATTTCAGCCATTTTAAATTTAAAAAGAGCAATTGTCGTTTTAATTTCAAATTGAATAGCTCTAAAATAGTGAAATAAATTTCCTATCGATTGGATATAAAATTTATCTCGCTATGATGAATATCACGAGAAATTTTAAATTATATTAATCATATATTTCAAATACTGCTTTTCAATAGAAAGTAGTAAATCACGTCAGTGGTATATCATGCGCATGATAGATGTCTTGGACCAAACACGCATCCAGATCATTTGTCAAATGCGACGACACAAATCTGATACCAGCCTTTGGCAACGTTCTCATGCCAGAGCAGCTGCTCTGTTCTTGACTGGAAATCGAAACAATAAAGAAGAATGTTGAATATAAGAACCCCATCTCTTAACCACCACGAACCGAGGAACCGCGGTCATCACGAACCATAACAAACCGTTTAACCAAACCGTTGACTCACAACGAAACGTCATTCCACCAAGAGTTCAACAAAGAAACATGCAAACAATGTATTACAAACACTCACGCACCATTACGCTCATTCATCTGTCAACACCGAAGTATTCATGTAAACACGTCAAATTTGACGGGAAATCACTTTTAGACGAAGAGGGTACTTCTAAAAATCTCGTCATACCATGAGCAAGTGATTTTCTAGTAAATTCTAGATTCATAATGATTGTACTAAATATTGTACATCATATACGTATACGTCTTTTTTTACAGATTTGTTAAAACTTACTTATCTAAACATTATTTACCTACTTTACCTATATCTAGTTTCATGCCCTCATTTCAAATTTTGCGATTGAAATACATATTTTATACTTCTAATAAATTCTTAATAAACATTATTTAATAATTTTGTAATTCTAAATAAGTTATCAAACTAAAATTAATGATTAAAAAAAATAAAAGCTTTCTGACTGAATATCAACAAAAGTAATTATTTTGTTTGAATTTTGTTATTTTAAACACAATAATGACAACACATCTTGATAATTCAAAGAATCTTGAATCTATCTAGTGTTGTCAGGCATGGGGCTGGATTTTCACGTTTTTAAGTTGAAATAAATGGCTTCACATTGATGAAATAAATCTTTCTGAGACAATATTTCTAGAGTTGAAATAAATGGATTTAATGCTATGAATGAAATCGTTTGGGGAATGGCAAACCTTTTCTGTCCTTCATACTTATAAATGGTAATGTTTCAGTGCGTGTGTATGTATCCTTATGTCCAGACGAATGAACTTACAGCCATGAAATTTGGCACACACAGGTAATGTAATGGTGACTGAATGCAATCTAGAGGCCGGAATTAAAATTTAATCTAGAAAAATTTTATTTTAATGTTTTGTGGTCTTTGGGTGATTTTTCACTCATTTCTCAATAGTAATGGATAACAAGAAAAAAACAGTTGTCTTCAATGGAAAGAACAAAACGATTTCGTCCGTTTCGTACGTCGTTTAACGTAATTTTACTGAATTTTATAGAAATTTTGAAAAATAGTCACTTTTATGGTAATTTTGGCTTAAAGATTTCAAAACTCATTTGACGTTCTAACATCTCTATAATTTTCATTTTTTCAGCTTATTAATCGAACGTTCTGATTTTAAAAAAACAAGAAATCGCTAAAATATCGTTTTTGCTTTTTTAATTAATTTTTCCCTGATTAGTTTAAAAATCAATAACGTGTATCTTTTGTTTTGATTTGTTTTCAAACTTTTTTCGTCATTGTGGGTTTTCCATTTTATTGAAGTCCCATCTCCACGCAAGGTAACGCTGCAAGTGTGCTGCTAGTAGATTTATATTATTCGTTATATTTTACCTTATTGTTTTCTTATCGTTTGTCTTGGAACAGTTAAGTTGCAATGCTTGTGGTAATTTTATTAATATTTTTCTACCATCCTCCGTGAAAAGTATAGAAACTGCTAATTCATTTTCTTGGAACGATAATTTTAAAAGAAATTTTGTTGTGTTCTTCTGGCTGATATTTAGAACATATTTTGTAGATTACCACTTAACTGTTGAGTTTATTTTGAGTATTTTGTTATTGCATGGATTTATATTTCCTATGGAATTAAAGTTGGTGTTGAACTTAAATGAATTTGTAGGAATTATATTGTGGTCTATTATCTTGGCAGCACATTCAGAAAATTCTCCCAGCCAAGAAAAACTGGGTTTACATTGAGTACAAATTAAGAGAAATGGGCAATTTTAAACTAAAATGTTTGGTAAAATGAATTTTCATGATCTATTTTAAAACTTAAAGGTTAATAATACAAACTTTACAATCCATATAAATAAACTGTAAGTAACTCTCTTAATAAGAATTAATAAAGTTGTTCAACAAATTCAGGTGATCCTGAGACTAACACTCTTTGGACGATTCACAATCGGAAAGTAAAATAGGCAAATGAGTCATAAGAGCGCATTTGAAGTCCTTGTTAGATCACGTCTAGTAAAATGTAAACATCACCTTCCATTCTTCACTTTCCCCATTTTGATGTAGAGGTTGCCTGGCCTAAGGTGCAAAAAGCGGAGGGGTTTCAGCTGTTTCTATAATAATTATGATTAGAAAATTTTAATACTTTTAAAATTATAATCATGATTTATAGTTACTAATAAATAACTACTTAATAATAACCAAAGAGTGGGTCTCCCCTAAACTTTCTCGTATACTTTTCAACATTTGTTAGCTCTTCCTTGTGTAAGTTGATAAAAAAGTTCGAACCAACTGTAACCTAGAATGACTATCAGAAGGTTTTCGTTGATTATAGGTGATATAAAGTTGTTGAGGTAGATAATCATATTCAAAAAAGATACGTATTCTATTGTAAAATTTCTGCAATATTTATTTCTATTTTTTATCAAAACTCGAGCAATGGAAGCCTGCGTGTGAGAAGAAAACAGAGAATAGTTTGCGCATGCGCAGATTGCTTTGATTGTAAACGAGACGCTTTAAATACTTGCTTCCTCATGTAAATCTGCCGCCAGAATTGGTTTTTTGGCAAACTGCCAAGTTTTCGGAGTATCCTTTCTTTGTATAGGTAATTTACGCATGCGCAGCTGGAACAAGGTTATACAGACCGAGAATAGCCCGTTGATTGATTTGTCCAAAAATTTATACGACTCATTCATGACAAAGATAAACTGTACCAAATTTTATCCATCTGGCTTCTTTTCAAGCTTTGAGCAGTATGGCCAGACCTCGAATATTACAGGACAGACAAATCCTCTGCTGACGGATTTTGTCCAAAGTTGATAGAAACCACAAATTATGTTTAAAGACCACATACCATATTTCATCCCCGTAGCTCCTCATAGTTTCTTGAGTTATCGTGTTTACAGGCACAGACAGACATAATCTCTAAAATTGTGTTTTTTCGTAGTTGTCTAAATGCGGGAGGATTCGTCAAACTGAGTTCCAATTTTTTTTGACGATTTACAATTTCTTATACTTCGTACACGAGAAAGTAAAAGAAGTGTTTATCGCTTTGAATACAGCAATTAAATTAAAATGTTAATTGTACAATACACTCAGAATAAATAGCACAATCTAACTAACGTATCTAATTTTTTTTGTGATTTTTTCATTTTCTTTTCTTCTTCTTCTTCCTTTCTTCTTCTTTTCTCTATTCTTCTTTTAAGTAGTGATTTTTTTGGCTTTTCTGATTGAATACATTGCACAGCAGTAAGTTCCCCAATACAAGGTGTGGACATATTTAGCTTGACGAAATCAATTCAGAAATTAAACTAGTTTTTTTCTACTTTGTTTCGCTCTTCGAAGTAACTAAAATAAAGTGAAATTACAGGACTTGTTTTAAATATTACTTCATTAGGAAAATTAAAGGGACTAAAGGAAAAAATTTTAGTTCCAAATTTGAAAGAGAAAAGTATCTGATTTGTAGCCAAGTTCCACTGTGTGATAGATTTCCAATTTTCTTTCATTCTGTTCTATTTTTATTTCTGAACACTTATAATAGCTTGTTTCTTTAAATCAGTTACTTTCCTTAAATTATTAGAAAACAATTGTTATCTAACTTCAATACTAGTTAAGAAAGTGGTTAGTACTAAGCAGGAGATTCTTGGGTCTGGGGGAGGCTGATGTCATAAAAATTTTGGCTGTCGTTTTGTACGTCAACCTCATGGCTTTCTATGTAACCAAAAACGGGCTTAACTTACAGACTTTCCTCACCTGATAATAGAATCATAAAGAACACCAGCAATACTTTCTAGTATAATCTAATAAAAATGATTTGGAGGCTGTCTTTTCTTTCAAACAGCTGCTGATATTAAAGGCGTATGACTACTTTACTGCGTGACATCTTATTTATTTAAACTTCGTAAGTTTTGTTTTAGTAAATAACTCTGTTGTTACCCTTTATCACTAAAATCAAACATTGCTTAAGTGTTTTTAATATGTTACCGAGATACAGAGGACTGCGTCGCCAATTCAAGCAGAACTAACTGCGACTCAGTAGTCGCTGAACTACAATCTGATTTCAGTTTGTTTTTGTAACTCTGTTGTTACCCTTATCTTTAAAATAAGACATTATTTATGTTTTTAACATAAGGAAGTTACTGAGATATAGAGGATCCCTACAACACAAGGTTTTGTGGGGTAGTTTTATGCGCGAATCAAATCTCCTGAGAACCCCTAAATGGAGGAACGTAGTCCTGAGTTAAAAGATGAAATAATCCAGCCAAAAAATGCTTCGACTGCACAATGCTACAAGTGTACAAGTGAATGAATCAGAAAGTAGGGAAAAGTTTCGAGTCTATCATGAAAGCAATGCTTGTCACGATTTTATTATTTTTTAAAAAAAATGACAATTAAGAACAAACACTTGTAGTGATTTTAAAGTCAAGAATTTTGGTTTAGCTCTGGGGCTGCAAACCCGATAGCCCCTTCTTAGATTCGCCATACTGCTCAGTTGGCGATAATCATAATTACAAAAAAACAAACTGAGACGACCGATGAACGCACGGATTGTGTAATAATGTATCCACAGGGCCAATGTAATTCATGAAGATTGTGCAATAATGTATCTGCTGGATTGTGAAATAATGTATCCATGACAAAAATTCAATGTATCCATGGATTGTGCAATAATTCATCCATGATTGTGCACAATGTGTATCCATAGACAGCAATAATGTATCCGCTGATTTTAATAATGTATCCAGCATGGATGGTAAATAATGTATCCATGGATTGTGCAATAATGTATCCATGGACGTGCAATAATGCATGGATTGTGCAATAATGTATCCATGGATTGTGCAATAATGTAACTTAAAAAAAAAGATAATGCATTTTTTATTAATAACGAAGTGGTGGTGGTAATATATACTATGCGTATATCATTAACTATTATTTTGAGGATTTTTCGCATTTCAAATATTTCATAGAAATTGTTTTGTATTATTGTTCTCCTACACGAACTCACTCACAATACATTTGGCTGATTTCAAAGTTTTGGCGTTATATGGAAGGCCTGAATTTGAACTTCGTCTGCTGGCAGAATGCAACCAATCTGATTTGGATTTATAATTGAGTTTGACATTCACGTAGATTCCTGTGCTGTCAAAGACCAGACATTTAGTTGGATGACTGGATTT
>BGPR01039552.1:0-14264 GCA_013235015.1 Araneus ventricosus
CATCGTGCAACCGCATTGCTGCGCCTGCGCCAAAATCTTCGTAAAAATTATTAAACAAGGAAATGAAAATAATTCAACGAATCAGAAACAATATAATTATCCAGGTCCAGGACATCGCGCCTGAATCATGGAGTGCATCGAGTTATCCCCGACGCTGTATGCCTGTTACCGCCACGGAATTTTCATTATTTTGTTTTATGCAGACGATGCGACATGATGTGATGTCTGCAAAAATCAGCCCCAGATAAGTCTCTTTCTTTTATATCGAATTTTCATTTTTTTTTACATTCTGTTTATTAGGATGGTTAATTATTGTAGTATGTTAATATTTGAAATTATCTAGCAGTTAGTAAATTAAGTATTATATCCGGAATATCAACGTAAGAATTATGATATTAAATTGAATTTTGGACTTAATTAAAAATAAAAATGAAAGAATAAATTATTTGTTTATAAAATGTCTTATGTGTAGGTGTAAAGGCAGCTACTGTGTTATTGAGATGTATTGGCCTATTGATGAGAAATAATTTTCTAAACCCATTTAAATCATTTGAAAGCATAAGTGTTGAAGGGGCAGATCATATCTGAAAATGTAAATCTTAAGTAATTGAAATATGTGTGACATGTGTTTAATAGAAGATTAATTTATTGGAGAATTATGTGTGTAAAACTTTCTTATAAATCTTTACCTTATATTAAGAAAATTAATAAAGGAGAAAACATATATGTGCTGGTGTATTTAAATTACATTTGGGTATTTTAGCTGATTGCTATTTGTTATTCGTTGCATGTTATTGTATGTTCTAGGATGTTTAATGTGGAAATGGATAAATGATAGGCATAAAATCATTTAATAAAATGTTTAAGTATAGGATAAACAAGAATAAATTAAGATTGTTGGTGGCCACTATTTGAAAAATTCTTTTATATGAGCTTAATATTAATGAGACAAACATAATGTTGAGGATGCAGTAAAATTAATTTTGAATGTAAATGAGGTATCGAAATAATATTCTCTTGTAAACACTAGGTCGACCCTAAATATATTATTATGCTTGTTACATTAAATCATATTTTTTTTTATTATGTTCCTTATTTTTATGTGTGTTAAGTCATTATTCATGTGAAGTAGTAATTCTGATTCTCAATCAATAAGATTAGGCTATGTGAATTGTGGTAGAGTTATTTTGATGAAAATAAATGTCACTAGTTTAAAGTAATTGGTCTCTGATTTTTCTTCGCTACCTTAATGCACTGATGGAGGTAACTATTTGGAATGAACCTGGGTTTATATTAAAAATATAACATCTGAATATATATTAAAACACAACGCAACTAACATCATTATAAATTTACATGGAGTTGAATTTGGAGATTATTTTAAGGATAAATTAAGAGCTAAAATTTAGTTGAGTTGCACTTTATGCCTGTTGCTAAGATGTTTCATTAAGCGGAAATTTTTAATTATTGATTTGTGAAATGTTTGATGTTTAATTGATTTAATGGTACGAGACTTTAGGATTGTTTGACATGTGTAGAGATTCATCTTGAAAATTATTAGCAGATAATTCGAGTGTCTGTTAAGCAACAAGTGTAATGTCATTTAAGATAACTAAATTACTAAAAGGTACAATTGGCAGATAATTTTAAGGTTTATTGTTTTGTATTAATTTATAAGTTCATAAATTATACTTCTAATATCAATATCATATAAAAGGATTAATAAATCTTTAAATTCAATACGACATATAATGTAGTCATAAAATCAATTATTAAAATGTTTAAGGATACGATAAATAAGAATAAATTAAGATTTTTGGTGGCCATTATTTAAAAAAAATTTCTTTTATATGAGCTTAATATTAATGAAATAAACTTAATGTTGAGGATGCAGTAAAATTAATTTAACTTTGAATGTGAATGAGATATCGAAATAAAATTCTCATATAAACACTGGGTCGACCCTAAATATATTATTATACTTGTTACATTAAATCATATTTTTTTTATTATGTTCCTTATTTTTATGTGTGTTATGTCATTATTCATGCGAAATGGCAATTCTGATTCTTAATCAACAAGATTAGGCTATGTGTATTGTGTTGTATAATATCAAAAAAAAAGATACATCCTGACTATACATTTATACTATACGATAGTAGTTGATTAATGTGGAGCGTTATTTTTAGACATACTTATAAGTTAACGCGAAATTATTACAACTGGTTTCATTTGTTTTGGCATTGATATACTATTCTAACTAATACTATCGTAGAAATGCAATAAAATCTTAATATAAATAAAATTCATTGTGGGTATGTATGTGTGTATGTTCCACATCTCCTACTAAACTAGTGCAGCAATTTCAACCAAACTTTGAACACTTATTATTTAAGAGAAGAGGAAGATTATTGTCAACTTTTTTAAGTTCGAAAGTTAATTAAACAGTCAGTTACTTATTAATTAACAGAAACCGTTTTTCCGTATTAACTTTGGAGCAAATTATCCCCCCAAAAATATTTTTATACCATCTTCAAAATTTTACCTTTTCAATGATACCAATTTTATATCTGTGAAATCCTTCCTTCAACTTTTATTAATTTTTCAAAATTTAATAAATTATTACAGCAGACGATTCTTAAATAAAGCAAATTTAATGACACTTCGTTGCTAGGCAACGGTGAGCAAATTTCTTTTTATTTCTGTAAATATTTTAAAAAGAATTGAAAGATCACTGTCAACTTTAAAACGTTCAAAAGTTAATTAAATTTTTAAAAATTAAGCAAGTTTTTGCGGTTTTTTTTGTGATATATTTCGAAAGCGTTATGTTACAATAACTATTTTTATACTATATTAAAGTTTAAAAAGTAACTTTTCAGTGACACAAATTTCATTTGCGTTCAAAATTGTTGCTCTCATTTCAATAATTAAAAAAAAATCAATTGTGTATAAAATTCACAATTTGTAGCAATGTATATTTTATTGTTAAAGAACAAGAATACGTATGAAGAGCTGTTGCTAGAACACATAAACAAAATTCTGGAAGAATACTAAAGAAAAGTTTAAAAGCAGACGATTCTTAATTTATATAAAGTAAAAACGTTTCAGACGATAAAAGAAATTTTGTATTATATTTTTCTACACAAAAATAGTTTTTTCATTAAAAATATTAGACATAAAAGTGTTTTAATCCCGAGCAACGCCGGGCATAACAGCTAGTATAAAATAAAAAATAAGTCCAGAAAATGCTACAAATGTTTTTAATTCGAGTCATTTGGTTCTTAACCTTTAAAAGGGCCATTTTTTACTTTCAAAAAATTCGAACTCGAGATTTTGATGAATCTCTACGTTTTAGACATCCCCCGAGTCAGAAAAAGACAATTTTGGAATTATGTCTATGTGTCTGTCTGTTTGTGAACACGACAACTCGAAAACTATTAAAGCTACAGGGATGAAATTTGGTATGTGATCTGTACGCATAATTAGTAGATTTCTGTCAAATTTTGGACAAAATCCGTCTACGAGAAATCTGCCAGTCTGTCCACTTTCATGTGAACAAGATAACTCGAAAACTTAAATAGCTAGACGGATAAAATTTGGTGCACAGTTTTATGAACAGGAATGTAGGTCCGTATCAAAGTTTGGGCCAAATCCGTCGAAGGGTCGACCTCTGTCAGTATGTATAATCGCATACTTGTGAACACGCGGCCTCGTGACCCTCGAAACACGTACTACTATTAATACCCTCCTTTCGACTTAGGCGCGTGCCAAAAGAAACTCGTGGATAATCATTGCATTCTGGGATACAGTAGGTTCGAATTTTTTATCCACGCGGAGAGCACGGGTTGCTATAATTGCCAAGCATTGATACGGGACGTTCAGGTGCTAAATAAATAAAACATGAAAAAACTTACTTTACTCTGATAAAAAAAAGTCAAAAAAGTTTTAGCAATTTTCTAAAATGATCACGTAGAATAATATAAAAAGATGTGAGGTTAATTCTTTTTAACACAGTCATACTTTAAAGCTGATTTTACTTTCTTACTTTTATCTTTTTCACATAATTATAAAATGGGGCGCAAGTCATTTTAAAATTATAATGACGCGGGGTTTTGGAAGAAAACGGGACAAACAGTAATACGGGACTGAGCAGTGAAATACGGTGAAAGTCCCGTATATACGGGATGTATGGCAACCCTAGTTAGAGGGAAGTATACGAGAGAGTTTAGGGGAGACGACTCCCGCTGGTTTTCTAGTGGTGTTATAGTAAAATGGCTTTGGGATTAAAATTTATTTAAGAAAAGAAATTCATTTAGCGTATTCGATGACATTATTTTTTTGGTAATTAATTTCGCTAATTAATAATTCATTATCAAGTCCAGACACTTCATTATGGTTTGAGGAAATTAACTGGAACATCTTGGTTTTTGTTTTGTCGAAAAATTTGGCGAGAACTTATGCCAACCTTAAAATATGCATTTAAAAATTGATGATTTTGGTGGTAAGTATACTTACCACGGCCTTATAAAGGGTTAAGCTAACCTAAGTCCTTAACATTATTGATAAAAACTTCTTTGCATAGACAGACGGTTAGTGGTGGGAAGAGGGAGGATATGCCAATAGGGTACGCGAAAATATTGTTAGGAACATGTAATTTCGCTTTCCCACAATGTTAGTCTTATGGTTGGCAAGAGACATTTATAGAGATTCTTACTACCTATCGGGAATGGAGGCCAACGACTTCTACCTTGGCGACCATTTTGGTGACTTGGCGACAAAATGAAGGGCCTCAAAATGCTGGAATTTTCTCGACATCTCTATTAGGGGTGGAGATAGAATTTACTAGATGATTCTATATGACGTCAAATCCTGTCAGTAAAGGTATAAAAACCCGGGAGTTGCTGAGATGAGAGAATCGTCATTGGAGTTCGAAGAGTCTGTTTGGAGACTTGTTCGTTTTGAGAGTTGGTCAGCTGTTTGACGTTGAGTCCGTGCTATTACTGCTATTGTTCGTGATTTGCTGTCTTCTGGTGTTGTTAATTTGTACAAGTGCTGTGTTTTCCTGTTACCTGTGTTTCGTGTTTTGCGGAATCTTCAGGAACAAAGCGTTGTTCTCCATTATCCTGCTTGTTGGACTCTTTTAACCGTACACACAGGATGATTTTCGTAACAATATAAAGATTATTCAAGGGAATAAAGGTTGGAAATCCTTGTTTTAATGTAATGATTTGAGATCATGATTACAGAAAACAAGTAAATGAGCAACCAGTTTGGCATTGAACGTACAGCCTTTATTTAACAATAAAATATCTGAAAACAACTGCATTAAGAGTGTAGTGTAAACGGCAGTATTATAAAAATAATAACAAAATTTAGTAATTTAATCGTTTTCTCACTTAGAAATACACCAAGAAGCTAGATGAACATAAAATCACACTTTAAACATGAAAACATCGAGATCTATTCTATGAATCCACGCCAATGGACATCGAGTTTTTTCATATAAATTTTACACTGCAATTCTCACAGTTACATGAAACATTGACTACATATGATGAAGCGTTCTTGCAATAACGAAAATCTTAATGCAGATATGGCAATCAATTAATTCTTTCGATCAATTGATGCAGAGGAAATAATAGATGCGGACACTTTTTGTTGGAGGAATGCATCATTCAAGCATGCAATCATGAATCTAATATGCACAAAGAACCAGGAATACAGATGTACATGCTATTCGTAGGAAAATCAAAATTTTAAATAAAATTAAGAATAACGGTACATTTATACACATCTGACATCAAAACTGTATTCATTCTTGCAAAAATAATTGGTGCTTCACTGTTCACAATTTGATGATGTGGTTAGGGATGGGAAAAACCTGCCGGTTTAAACCGAAAACCGGTTTTTTTGTTTCGGTTAACCGGTTTTCTTCGGTTATTTTTTGTCGCAGTTATAACTGGTTATTTATTTTAAATTCAATAACCTGGTAAAAAAAAACCCTGCAAAATCAGCTATTAAAAGATAGGCTCGATTTTAGGTTCGAGTTATGAAGTTCTGAATTTCATCCTCTTAGGCCAATCAACGGCCACCGCTTCCTCGAGGCCGACACTAAAATAGTCTAAAACAGTCGTAGTCAAGCTTTCATAACTCGATTAGTTTTGGTCGCAGAAGAGTGGAACATTTTGTGTAAAATTTTAGTGTGCCAAAAATATTTTAATAAATCTGATTAATAGCACCGGGGGAATGTATAAAAATTTAAACATAGTTATTTTTATTACTATAATAGACGCAAACAACACAAAATACGATTATTTACGTATGTACTCTTTAGTTTCTTTTTTTAAAATCTGTTTACAATACTTAATACAATTCTTAAAATTTTTCTACAATACTTATTTATTGTATTAATTACTCATTTATAATTATTACTTATTGTATTAATTACTTATTTATATTCATTACTTATTTATTGATATTATTTATTGTATGAATACTTACTTATTGTATATTATTATTAATAAAATTTTTTGTCTACAAACGTTGTTTCTTTGAAAAAAAACACCGATAACCGGTTATTTCAAAAATTGGGTATTTTGAGCGGTTTTAACCGCCCGGTTAAACCGGAGGTGAAAAAACCAGTATGACCGAAAACCGGTTGTTTTTGCAATAACCCCCATCCCTAAATGTGGTAATTGATTTTTCACGGCTCGAATGTTACAAAATTGAGCATTATGGAACATCCAAAGTTTTCTAATTTGAATCTAAGAGTACGACACCCATGCTTCTAGACTAGATCAGCTATGTTTGCAAACAGAAAAAAAAGCCGTACAGTTCTACTGAATAATCTTAAGCTTGATATAAAGATATAATGGGAAGAATGTAGTCTTGATTATTCAATCCTTTATAAAAATGAGGCATTTTTATTCAAATTCTTTTAGATTAAAATGCAGGGTGTTTTAAAACTCTTGGTACAAACTTGAATCTTTTCCGGCAAAAGAGGACACCAACTTTAAAATTTTCTAAAAAAATCCGTTTCCACTTTGAAACCCGGAAAATTGCAGGAAAAGGCAGCTGATAGTTCTCCTTTTAGAATGTAGATGGCAGCACAATGAAATTTCAGTTTCATTTCGGAAAAATTATAGATTTAAAATGCCCAAATTTCTTAACTGAGAGATAGGAATATTTTTGAGTTCTTGATCTTTACAATTGTAGCAAATTAACTCGACAATTTTCTGACAATATTTTTGAAATTTTAATTTATGATTTTGTGTAGGATTTAACATTATTTTTTGAGCGTATCAAGATGGCTGTGTCTAAAGGGGTTCCTCATATGAGGGAAGTGTCCCCAAAGAGGGACAACGACCCCTCCTCAAAAAAGATAGTTTTTTTGTAAATTCTATGTTTAAACAATAAACTAAGCCCATTCATGATGTTTTATCATCATATTTAAAAAAAATTAATGCCTTTCGTCGGAAAGGGTTAAGAGGTGTTTAATTTAGTTTAGTTTAGTTTAGTGTACTTATATTAACGTCTCGTTTTGAAGTCACGTGAGGGCTATTTTGGGACGGACCTCGTAATTTCTAACGCGGTCAGATGACGAGGACGACACCTGAGTTGGCACCCCTTCCAAACTTCTACACCATACCGACGGGAGGACATTTGACCCCTATGTATGATTTAGTATGCAACAGGCCCAATAAACGACGGGTCTTCAATGGAATCTGGTTTCGAACCTGAAAGCCCCCGGCCCCAAAGCCGAGACCTCACCAATAGACCAACGCTGTCCCCAACTTTAAGAAATGATAGTATACACCTCGATAATCTCTCGCCCTCAATATTTTACTGCTTGAGTTTCGATCATGTATTGATGTGTATAAATCGTCTTATAGATGTGTTCTATCACATCTTCAAGTTTGTAACAAGAGTTTTGAGACATACTGTATATCAGGCCTTCTTTAAGAGTTAGATTCTTAAATTAGATTTGAAATAAGGATTTCAGATATTTAAGGATGACAAAAATATTCATTTAGGCACGTTATGGCAACTTTTACAGTTTAAAAATCATTACACATTAAATATTACTTTTTAAATCTGAATTTTCGTGGAGGAAGGATGGAAATCAGCTGACATCTAGAATTGGTTTAAAAACTTACAGCTTAAAATAATTGAAGTGGTTAAAGTTATGAGTACATTTGAAATGGATTTCAAACTTCTAAATTCAGTATTAGTAATGGAAGCATTTTCTAGGTTTTATCGATTTAGTGTTGACAGATTTGTAAAATCTACTGAAACAGATTTTCAACGCACACAAGTTGAAAATTATCTTAATTTATTTTAAAAAATAAAATGCATAAATTAATTTGAAGTTGGATTATTAAGATCTTTTACAACACTGAATATGATAATTTTCAGGATTAAATTTATATTTTAAATTCTTAAAGAAATACCTTTAATTTAATTTCTACTACAACAATTTTAATATTTTAAAGTTTAAAAATGGAAGATGATTGGAACTGATGTTTTTAATCCTGGCAGTGAAATTAAATAATCATTATTTCGAAACAAAAGGTATATCTAAGGTTCACCATTTTGAAATAAAATTTTTTAAAAATATATTGACAATGGTCCTGACATTTGACTTTACAGCCGTATAGATGAAAAATCAAGAATAATAGTTTATTCACTCATTCTATTAAAACCTTATACGTACTTGTTAATCCTATATCTACTAAAACGAATTGAAAATCATATTGAATGAAATACAGTCTTTAACAATTAATCAGGACATACATTCTTCTTCAATGGTTTTTAATTCATTCTCCATTTTATGGACGAGTTTTCTGGTTTGTTTACTTACATTAAAAACCTTGACTTTATCTGCTTGTTTGTTGAACTTCCGATTTGAAGATCCATTGATTTGGAATTACATCGGAAATACGTATTTCAGGCATGTAAACAAAGCAGAAAACTTGTCCATAGGCGGACTGCATTACTCATGGACACAACTGTTCGGCGTTATGTGAGAGTGACGTCATGGGACAAGAGGATCACGTGCTTAATTTCAAAAAGATGGCAGAACGAAGATTTGTGCGATGGATACCATGACAGGTTATTTTTGGTGACAGATTATCGTCGTGCTTTTTGTCAAAACAAGCTATGTTCGCACGAAATATGCCCGGGCAAATCCAAAGTCTTAGGATCGAACATTGATATCCCTA
Organism: Araneus ventricosus; assembly: GCA_013235015.1. Classification (NCBI taxonomy): domain Eukaryota; kingdom Metazoa; phylum Arthropoda; class Arachnida; order Araneae; family Araneidae; genus Araneus; species Araneus ventricosus. The sequence continues at coordinate 9,222 of BGPR01039552.1, forward strand.
CATGCTGTGTGATTAGTTGACAGAATGACGTACATCACGATATAGATAGACTAGATATGGTTGTCATAAATCTATATACAAATACACTTAAAATTGTTCCTAATGAATACAATCAGTCTATTTGCGTCTGGAGTATTTTAAATGAGACCGAAAGTTGGTAAGTTATATGCTGCATTCATGTTTGTCATTATGAAACTGAAATACTTTAATGATTGGGACATTGGCAATGTGTTGTCTTGGAGAACAAAACAGATATAGCGGTGTTTCTGAACCTTCCAGTATTTGCGACCCAATATTCAATCGTACAATAGCAATGTATTCAAAAAAAAATTTATTTTTGATATTTTTATGCTAAAGCTACACTACGATCTAATTACGAATCCTACATAGTAGGAAATGAGGTCGTTTCTCATTGGCTCTCAGCGTCACGTGATTTGGCTTGCCTCTTAATGATGTCATAGCATCACACTTAGGCGGAATTTTAATTATTATTTTGTCTTCTGCTATCCCATCACAGAGAAATCAAAACTATACCTTCTAATTATGATTATTTGGATGTTTTTCAAGAGAATGATGAATACATTTTTAGAATAAAACTAGTAAAGGAGGAACCTTCAGCATTCCTAAGTATTGTTTAGTTTCACGACTTCATTTAGAATCAAGCCAAGTCACGTGATGCTGAGAGCCTATGAGAAGCGACCTCATTCTCTACTATGTAGGATTTGTAAATATGCCACCATATCCGACAATCTCGCGAGAAGTCCGTCGAGAGGAATCACTAATAATTATTAAACTTGTTTCTATTTTAGAATTTGTAAGTTAATTATTAAATACATTGTGCAATACTGATCAATCCTATTTATAAATGTATTATATCAGTGTAAATGTGTATTTTATTTTTATTATGTCATGACGTATTTTATCTTACTTTCCTTTCAGTAAAATAATAAATTTTTTATTAATATTTCCTTTTCGATATTCTCGTGCCCCCCCTATTCGTGTTATCACGCGGGGGGTTCCCCCAACAGGTTGAGAATTTATGATGATATAATGAAATAAAATTATCTTTGAAGATTATGTTTGGATTTGACAATGTCAAAAGTAGCATTCATTAGAATAACATAAAGATCGATATAAATTATAAATATAGTTATCAAAATAGTAAAAAAAATCGTGAGTCACTAAAGTTGAAACTTAAACAATTAAAATAGACTTTTTAAACTTTATCCACTAAGAAAATATATATCAATAAGGTTAGGAGCCCAAAACAAAATTCTTTATCCTGTTTCTACACAAATTGTTTCTCGCTCTATTTTGCCTATTTAAAGATAAAGCAGAATTTTCTATTTTTGTGATTAACTTGTATCTACACTTTATTCGTATATAAATCCTTACTATTTGAACAAAAATATTTGCACAGAGTTAGTGATATTTTCAGATCAATATTTAATTAATCTTGAATTTTTGTATTTAGCGTTGACCCTAAGAGCTTGAGACATTATGATTGAATATTAAATTCTGAAATAAACAATGATTCCTGATTTTAAAAAATACGCGAAGAGAACAAAGATTTATTTCTATTAATTTTTAGTATTCTACATCAGAAAAAGTAATAAATGTTTTTATAGCTCTTATTTTTAAAACCGAAAGAAAGTGAATTAAATTGAGTACAAGCGATGAATCTTAAAGTATAAAAGATATTTTAAAAACATTCTTTTCAAAGCCTTTATTTTGAAAGCTTTAATAATGGATATCAGTGATTTTCAAAGTCAAATATTTGTATTCATTATTAAATTCTGATTTTCAGTAAAATGATTTTATTTTTATTGAGGATTAAATATAAAAATAAGCGCTGTTTTCATTATAAAATTGATTTATTGAAGATTAGATTGACAGCGAACTTTTAATATAAAGTAAACTCTTAAGCTACTTTAAAAGGTTATTGATTCCATGGTAATATAAAAGAGAAGATAAAATATGACAAATGAATTTTGAAACTTAATTTTGAATAAAATTTGAAACAGTCTTTAAAAAATATAAAATATCTTAAGATCGATATATTTAATAAAGCCATTTGATAAAATAGACAGTTAATGGATTTCTTTTATATAATAAAGAGACATCCAGTTTTAAAGAACAGATGTTTGACTGAATATTCTCGAATAATTAAAAGCTGTCAATTCAAGTAAATATCGTTTGGTATTATTTTTAAAGCTTTATTTAATAACCATGATATTCTAATCTCATTTTTCTTTTTTCACTATGCTTGTTATTGCGAATCATATTCTATCAGAAAAAAAGAATAATGATACTGGATATTTGCTTATGGAGTGGAATAAAGAACATTTTCCAACTGAAAATCGAATTTACATTAAAATTTAATGAAAACAACTGCTGGCATTTTAATGTATGTTACGTTCAAATAATTTAGGATAATCAGTATTAAGTCAATCATATATAATATGAATTCTTTGCAACATAGAATTTGTAGAATTATACAAATTTTCCCGAGAGTGTTTTTTTTCATGTATTTGATAAATAAATTGAGTATATTATTAAAACAGATACTTTTTTATGTGTTCGAGGATGTCATTTTATTAATACAGATATTTTCTAAAATAAATTGGAGGAGTTATCTATGCTCTGAAGATAAACTTCTAGTAATTTTTTAAAAATAATAAGTTCTGTTAATATTAAACTAAATAAATTAAATTTGGCACAGATGATTTCAATATGATAATCGACATCATTTTTTATTTTAAAATGAACTATGAGAATGAAGTGTTGATGTGGATTCAAATTTTGATGCAATTACAATAACTGAACAGAAATAAAGAGTTCTATTAAGTGTAAAAACGATTTCTTGTAAAATTTATAGAATTTAGAGAATGTATCTTAAAAGTGTCTTGTTGTTATAAATATCTAGATTTTATTAGGAATACAGCAATCTGAGAAAAATTCACCACAGAAGTTATGAATTCTGTTATCAAAAAAATTGCCTTACCCTTCAAAATATACCAAGCAACAACAAAGAAAAAGAACAGATTCAAACAACTCAACTCTATTCTAATTTCGCATTTCAATATTTGGCACCATGCCAAGCTGCATCTTCTTCATTTGGCTGAAATATACAGGCAAATAATTTGTTGTTTTAATATAAACCTTCAATAAATTTAGATATTTATCTAAAACAAAGTTAAATATTTGAATTATTTTGAACAGTGTAAAAACGAAATTATTCGTTTATAGTTAATATAGACAGGGATGCGATAAAAAAATTGACTACACAATTTCATGTAATTCAAGATATCAAAGCACTTATTTACCAGATAATGGAGAAAAACGTTGTTTTCTCCGGAAGTAAAATCATACGAATGTACATTCTGAACAGTATTCTATATTAAGATTTTCAATATACCATTCAGTTAAGTTAAAGATACGTTTTATGAATGAAGTATAGGAAAGTTATTGCAAAACCTTAATACATATTACACATGAAAATCACCCTTCGACACAATCAGTATGTCTTTCTGCGATTATATATGCACGGATAATGACAACAAAAATATACAATTTAAGCTCCTTTCACATTCAGCATGATACAAAACTGTGACATCATTAACATACCAGTTATTTAACTGAAAGACAAAGGGGGTAGAACAAACTGACAAGATTGAGTGAACCAAATGAATCTCCAGAGATATGAACGGGGTGTGTTGAGGCAACATGAAGCAAATGTTACAACGTCGGTGTTGGTGATGATGATCTCCATTGGTAAAGCATCTTCACGCAGGGGACCAATCCATGACGAGCTTGAAATCACAAATGCCCTATCAAAGGCCAGTTGACGAAGCAGATGGAACAGGTGGTCCTTGGCCTCACAGTCATCTCATACTGATGCATTTGATGGGCGAGGATTTGGCCATCGTGGAATTGTCCACTGTCAAGCCGGACAGGGACTCTTGAAGGGTGTACCACTGGGCAACAGGTTTCCGAGGGTTGTCCAGCATTTCGATCCAGTGGTCACGACCAAGTCCAATACAGCTGCTGCCGATGGCAAAAACGCCCATCACTTCGTTGGCGCCGACCCTGGAAATGAAAGATATTTTAGATACAGTGACCTCTCATTTGTACGCGCTCTCTTTTATGCGCGTTTTTTCGCGGTCCCTGCCAGGGATATGGGAAAACATTGATACAGTGACCTCTCATTTGTACCCGCTCTCTTTTATGCGCGTTTTTTTCGCGGTCCTGGCCAGGGATATGGGAAAACATTGATACAGTGACCTCTCACTTGTACGCGCTCTCTTTTATGCGCGTTTTTTTCGCGGTCCCAGCCAGGGATATAAGAAAACAATGATAACTCTTATTCATTTATGCGCCGCACTAAAAAAGTACCTCTCACTTATGCGAGCCGCTAAAATTTTCTTTGTTCTAAAAGTTTTTTTTCTTCAGCAGAACAAAACTCCTTTTTGCTCTGCTTCTGGAATGCATTCCCTCGACCTTTCTCTATTGTTCAGATTCCAGGAACACATTCCTCTAACTTATGCACAGGGGTGTACGTGGGGGTTCTTGTGATTGACGTCAGTAAAAGTCGCATTTATACAGTAGCCAATTAGTTAATTATTAATTAATTTTTTTTCAGCAGGACAAAAACTCTGTTTCTAGGAATGCATTCCCTCGCCCTTTATCTATTGTTCAGATTCCAGGAACACATTCCTCTAACTTATGCACAGGGAAGTACGTGGGGGTTCTTGTGATTGATGTCAGTAAAAGTCGCATTTATACAGTAGCCAGTTAATGAGGTTATTGCTGTACGCACCAAGTGACATTGTTCGCTAACGAAAGAATCATCTTTGGAGTTTTGGTTAGATGGTTACGTTTTAAAATGGCGAAAAAAAAACCCGAAATTGTCGCTTTCGTTTAAAATGGATATTACTAAAAAATTCGAAGAAAATCCTTGCACCTCGGAAAAAGCCTAAGCTGAGCATTTTAATGTACCAGAATCGACAATAAGAGAGATTTTAAAAAAATCGGGAGCATTTC